>APFE031455819.1:239593-334275 GCA_000404065.3 Pinus taeda
TCGTTCATTAATCAGTAAAAAACAGAGAAAGATTACAACCAAAGGGTTCTGACGTTGAACCTCCTCTGACTGGGCAAGCAGCTAAATACGCCTTGCAAAGTGACCTCTTCTCTCTCAATATTTTGATAGCATAACCCCTCTATAACTCTCAATTCTCACTATCAATCCAGCATAAACTTGGCACTCACAATAGCTCTAGCAAAACTAGTTGGTTTAATGCAGGGTGACAGTCATTTATAGATGGAGGAGGAGGAAGTATGCATTGTATCTGGAAACCTACTGAAGAATTAGCATTGTCCCAGAATAACCACTGAACTTGGTTGTCATGGATAAAAAGATGACACTCGACCACTTCCATGAGATTTTTCCCCAGAGAACTGCATGAACAAAGAAGGAAAAACACTTTAGTGCGCGCTGGCTAAAAATCATAACCAAATTTAGGTGGCACGGGCTTTGCTCTATGACAGAGCGTCCATGGACGCACCCTCTTTGGAAGAACTGAGTCATTGGCGCGGGTAAGACTCTGTGGACCCACGCTAATGGAAAAAGGGCATTTTTTAGGGCTAATCTGCAAAAGGTGTCTTCAGGGATTTTGAAGTTCATACTTAGGAGAATCCAATGCAAGTGTTTTTAAGTTGTGTCACTGGTCACAGGTCCATAAACGTGTTCTCCAGTGTGCGACAGCAAGGGTAACAAGGACGTTGACCAACGGTGACAAATTACTGCGTAACAGTAGGGTATCTAAGCTGAAAAGGGATGTTGATATGGGATCTGGCCTGATCTAGATGGAATTGATGATCCACTAGGATAAGGTACACTACCAACATTTTGACCAGCTCTGGTAATGAGTTTGAGGAACCCTCACATAAGGTCCACCTAAAACAGGAGGTACATAAGGTGGAGGTGGTCGTTGCCCCCCAGGTGGTGGAATAGGTGGTGGCACATATTGTCCACTTAATGGAAGACCTTGGGAGCTTATAAGGACATTAATTTCCCCAACCGTGACTATCAGTTGTACAGGAACTAACGAAACTGCAGTTGGTACAGGAATTTGGGAGGCCACGTTTGAAACAAATGGACCTAAATTAGGCATTGGGTCTGATGACAAAATGGGATTGTGATATTGTTGGGGCCTTCTTTTTTAGTTTTGAAATTTTTGAAGATACAAATAAGGAAAAGTAGGCGGCGAGAGAAATGTTCAAGTTGCAGAAAGGACAACTAGGGAAAGGAGATAAGAATATGTAGTCGTGCGGCAATTGCGGCAAGGTGTAAGGAGAAAGTGGAAGCAACTGAGTGGAAAAAGAGAAGGATGAGAAGCATCTGAGGGGAAACACAATGTATGAAACTAGAAGTTCAAGCAGTAGAACAGAGGATAAAGAGAAAGACCACAAGGAGAAATGATTGTTGATGATGATTTTTGTGTCTAAAGGGGTCTGACACATAAAGGAACCTGATCGGAGAATTGGGACAGTAACAGGAAGGTTAGAATAGGGAGCATACTATGATCTAGATCTTTCAGAACCATGGTATTTCATGTATTCTGTTATGGATCAATGCCAAATGTATAATGTCTTGAACCTTCTGTTGGATTAATATGAATAAGAAATCAGATTGGTTGCTTGGTATTATATATGTATTTGGTTATGATTCATGGGCCCACTAAAAGCTTTTATATTGCGAGTCTATGAGATGATTCATGGGCCCACTAAAAGCTTTTATATTGCGAGTCTATTCTCATATTAGAGTGATATTCATAGTGATATGTTGTTAGGCTTAATGTATGCGTTGGGTTGTATATAGAAGAATGGTTAAGATATCCTTGACATTATAATAAACCCTTGTTAGTTTTGGTGGCGGCACGCCTCGGGTGGGACTCCTTATCCCTTGGGGTGAGGTGAAAATGCCAACGTTGCCGTAGACTACAACAAACCGTTGTTGGCCCCTTGTGCCTGAACCTTGGGTCTTTCCCTGATGCCATTTCTGTACCAAAAAATGGTTTTGTTGCTGGGACGTGAAATTATAAGAACCAGTTTGGAATATGGTGTCAAGGATATTTAAGAAAGAGATTCGAGATTGGTGGGATAAAAGAGTAGATCAATTTGTATCAGAGCAAGCTATTCATAGGGGCCGAGCTATTGCTAAAGTGAGTGAAGAAATTTTATACTCGGAGGCTGCGAGTGACCAATACGAGATCGTCTGGTGTAAGTTCCCAATGGACTTGTATAATTGGCTAAGGAGGCTAAAAGTGCAGAGTTACCCAGAAGGAACGACACCACCTCATCATGACTGCGTTCCCACAGACCTTGCATGAGTTCAATACTAGCATATCGATCTAACAAGGGAGGTAGATTTTTGGGTACAAACTACCATAGATGGATATGTAGTCGAATTCACAATAGAGAACTATCAGTGCTTTTCAAGGGTGGACGCAGTGTTTAAGTTAGGGTTAAGAGGGAAGCTAGTGGGTGAAGTGCCTTTGTGGATTAAGATGTTCATGGTGGAAGAAGGATTGCTACCTCTACCTATAACAACCATGGTAGTGTAAAACCCTTGTACTGAGGGAAGGGCCTAAGGGGAGGTTGCTACCATTTGGGGAATGTAGATGCTGCTGAAGGAATGGACATAGAAGGATTGCGAGAGATAAATATATTAGAGCACAAAGGAGAGTGCTACTAGCCGAAAAGTGGTAGGAAGGAGTAGTAAAAACGATAAAAAAGAGACGTATGGGACCTCACCAAGTAGGAGTGGTGTTAGGGGGCGTAGAAGAAGGAAAGAGAATGGAAAAAGAGGCAGAACAAGATAGGAATGCTGATTGGACAAACAGAAGCTAGGATAATGACAGGGACTCTCCCTTACATGTTGCGGGAAAGGTTTGCGACAGTTACGAAGAGGAAATGGAAGGTGAGATGTGCGATTTCATGAGAATATTATTCATCGAAGATGAAATGTCCTCAAGAATTCAAGAGCAGAGTCCCAGAAGTATAGGTAGTATCCATCCTGACCTTCCCCTGGTGCTTTACAATAACCCTAATAAACTTGTTGCAAAGTTAGTTAAAGCAATACGAGTACACAGTGTACATGAAAAGTATAAGGCAAGTTTTAATCCATTCAATAGCAGTGGAACTAACAGTGCTAGTAAATTTGGATTATAAGGATCTCAGCAACTTAGAAACAAAGGATTGATGTTGTTAGCACACACTCGGGTCAACATGGCAAGATCCTTCACTAGATATCCTGATTTTGCTGGTAGAGGAAATGAAGACGTAGAAAAACATTGGTACCTTTGTGAAGCTATATGGAGAGCGCACCAAAAGCCATATAATGTCAAATAAATTGAGTTCCAGACCACCTTAAGGGAAAAAACTCTACATTGGTTTATAAAATGGGTAGAACAAAACTAGAATCCCACAGTAGATGATATTAAGAGAGGCTTCGTTCAAGAATTGAAGGTACCACAAACTAACCAACAGTGATTGTCAGAATTATGGGAGATCAAGCAGAAGGAAGGTGAAATTGCTTGGGAACTGATGCAGAGGTTTAAAGATGCTATTGGAAAGTTGCGCTACACCATAGATCCTAATCATCAGAGGGATTGGTTCATCAAAGCGCTCCTACCCCTTACAAGAACACCACTGACACAACAAAAGATTGGAACTCTCCAAGATGCTTTATAACAAGCATTGCATATATAAGGCATGGAAAGATACCCACATGAGTATCGAGGGGGGATGGAATCGCAAGACCCATCAATCATGAGCCTCCAAAATCAGATCACCAATTTAATGAAAAAACTGAAAGACCTACAACCAATTCGACCAGCTAGACCTAACGTATGGTGTACTCACTGCCTAGTGGAAGGACATGGTGTGACTGAATGCCCAAGGCCGAGAGGCACTAATAATTCAGGGGGAATTGTAGGATCATCAGGAGCCCCACCAATGGCAAGAGTTGTGACAATGGGAGCACAAGGAGCTTTCCCAAGTTGGAATACTCAAGAATACTATGAAGTCTATAGGAATTAAGGACAATGTTTGAAAGTATGTCCAATACTACAAAAGTATTCCAGTGTACCAAAAAACAACTATTGTGAATTCTGTGCATCCACAAAACATCACACTGACCAGTGCAAGGCATTAGACACCATAACAGAGTGGCTAGATAGGTCTACATTCAGAGTCAATGAACCTAGTCGTGGGGGACAAGGAGGAGCTATGAGAAGAGGAAGAGTGGGGGGGAGAGGTCCCGTAAGGTGCTATAATTGTGACCAGGAGGGGCATGTCACTAGAGAATGTCCACTCCCTAGAAGACCATGGTACTCACAATGCAGGGTCAATGCACATGCTATAGAGGATTGTCTTGAGGTGATTACAAAATGGGAAGAGAGAACAAGACAGAGGGGAACTAATTTGATCAACACAGAACCAAGAACTGTTGAATCACTTCCCATAACTAATATAAATATAGTTACTAGAGGGGGTAAGAAGATAGGGGAGGATCGAGGTATGGAAGACTCGCCTTCAGTTGTTAGATTAGAATCCCCGAAGAAATCATACAACCCCACCCAACAAAAACAATACTATCAAGAAGCTATTGGAAAATTATATATTACAGAGCAATGGAACACAAAAATATTGCAGAAATATAAACACAGAAAATTCATAAAACAAGAGAGACACAGATATACATGGTTCACCCAATTTGGGCTACGTCCACGGAGAAACAACCAATCCTTCCTTTTATATTATCCAACAAAATGAAGAGATAAAAACCTATGTTAGTGTTAGTATCTACATACTCCCATTAGGGATCAAATTTGCTCTTTGCATTTTCATTTTAGTGGTCCCATACTGAAATTTTTACATCATTTCATTAGGTCATGTCAAACTTATCCACTGATGGTTATCTTCTCTTTAGAAAATATAATTTCTCCCTCATATAGTATACTTGCTGATCCTTCTTCAGGATGTCTTTAGTTATGGTTTCATGGTCAATTTACAATCATGCTTTCAGTAGGTCATAGGGCATGTTTTCATTAGGCCTTAGGGCATGTTCTCATTAGGTCTTAGGGTTTCATTACCAAGGTCAAAAGAATGATTTAAAAGTGTAAATAAAGGGCAGCAATGATATGAGGATGATAAACAAGTCAAGCATGATGGCTTGTAGGTCATAGTCACTATATCATTATCTTTTAAACTAATGTAATTTTCACCTCAAAAACATATTTTTGAGGTGAAAACAGAGCATTTTGAGTTAATTTGTATTTATGATGTAATTTTAAGTCACTTTATGTAATAAATGATCCCAGCTACACCAAAGCATCTCTCCTTTCTGCAAGACAAAGAAACAATGCAAAAATCAATTCAAGTTGAGCATTATCCACCTGAAAAGAAACAAAGAAGAAAAGGCATTAAAAACAGAGTTTTGAAGAAGGCCAAGAAACATTAGAAAGTGGGTTTTTCAAGTGAAAAATCAAAATTTACTCCTATATAAGGTCTCACATTTCATTTTCAAGTTCAGCATTCTCATTTGGCAAGCAAGGAGTCAAAAAGTGAGGAGAAGAGGAAAGGTTGAGTGAGTTTTGAGCAAATGAGAAGTGGTGCTGCACTTCTGGAGGGTGGCATTGCACGTGTGGAGCAGTGGTGAAGTGGTGCTAAGCGTAGGTAGACTGGCACTGTGCATTTTAGGAAGGCAGGGTTGGTGTTGTGCATTGAGAGCTTGGCACTATGCGTCTGGACCCGGCGCTGCGCATTTGGAGAATTTCACTGTGTAAAATTACACTGCGCTACGCTTCTGGAGGTGGCACTACGCGTCTGTGTGGTGGCATTGTGCGTTGAGCAGAAGGGCCAGAAAGGCCTCAAAACTTCAACAAAATTCAAAATTTCCCTCTCTTACCTTCATACGAGTAAGTTGTCATCCAATACTACATTGTTGGTTTGCATTTCAAACTTTTAAATGTCATTCCCCATGGCAAGTGTGAAACCCTAAAATCCTCCCTTGGTTATGCCTAAAACCCTAAACCCCAATTATTCCTTATATAACCTATCACTATAACTCTAAACTCTTTCCCTATCCTTTTATCCCTTTATCCCTTTATCCCTATTCCATAACATCCACATCCCTTTATCCCTCTTCCCAAAAAGAAATATCTCAAACAAACCAAGCCTTCCCTCTCATTTTTATGATTCCTACTCCCTCATTCATTTTCTAGCCCATAAGGTCATCTCCCATCCCATCACTCCTAAATCACTCTCACTCATTCCCTTCATACAACCTCAAGCCTTGCAAACATGGACAGAGAGGATCGAGACTATGAGGAGGAGGAAAACACAGGAAATGACACTTTAGCAGGTAGACCTAGGCATCAGGGAAAGCCACATAAGGGAGGCAAAAGTATCAGGGAAGAGCCATCAAACCTTAGAGAATTGCAGGCCCCTTAGTTGGTTGTCACTTGTTTTAGATATCTTGGCTGCTATTAGTTCTATGAGCAGGTAGAGAGAGTTCAACACCACACTGAGCTCACCAGATGTTTTGCAGCCCATCTTCAGGACAACAAGGTGACTCTTGTTGGGGTAACATTCACAGTCTCACCCTCCATCATTGCAGATGCAACCAGGATTCCAAATGTAGGGGAGAAGTGGTACAAGGCCCAAGACCTGGATGAACACTATTATGAGCCTTATATCAAACCCCGGTACAGAAATGAGGGTAAAAGACTTTTTCCTTTTAGATTTATTGAAGACAAGTATGTCCCCATGATAAAAATCATCATGAAATATTTCACTTGTGAGGGCAAATTTTCCAGGTTGTACACATTTCACATTAGGCTCCTCATGCATTTTACCAGGGTGAAGATGTTAAACCTCCCTTATTTCTTGTTTAGGAATATTGAGAAGATGGCCCATTTTGTGCAGAAGAAGCCATACCCTCAGCATATGAGCCGTCTCTGTCATTATTCCCTGATAAAGATGATTGTGCTTCATCATCTCAGTCTCCTCAACATCTCTTGGGAGACATTTATTGCTCATGACATCTTCAGGGGTCCTCAAATTCCTCCATCAGTGTCTCAAGAAGTAGGGGTACCTTCTAGCAGTGCTCAGGTGAAAACAGATGAGGAGGCCAAAGAGACTAGAACTACTGAGGTGTCGGGGACTTACATGACATATCAAAGAGGCACAAGGAGATTTTTTGTAGCCGATAGACAAGTGTTTTCTCTACAGGATGTGGAAAGGACCTTGCCTTCTTCATTAGCCCATAGGCAAATGCTTGCTCCACAAGATGTGGAAGGGGCTTTGCCTTCTTCATCAACAGAACAAGTACAGGTGCAAACGCTGCACAAAGGGGAGGAAAAGATGTCGTAGGAGAGTTTTGATTATGAGGAGGAAAGATACTTTGACTTGACAGAGCATGATGAGTTGGAGCAGCGTTATACTCATCATGGTGTGGAAATAATTGACTTAGAGGCTCAGGATGAAGACACAATAAAGGACATCATCATACAGGAAAAGGAGGCTCAAGTACAAGCACTCATGGAAAATTTGGAGAGGGCCAAGTATGTCATCACATATTTGGAACAAGAAAACAAGCAGTTGAGTGACAAACAAGTCCTCATGGAGCTGGAACGACTCAAGGTAAAACGACGAAGTGACAAAGAGGCACAAGTCACTTTGACTCCTATTGAGAAGGAAATTGAAGATGATAAAGAGACTTGGCTTGGGAGAGTCAATTTACACCTTGAGAAGCTATTGCAAAAGGCCAATAGAAACAATCAGATGATCAAACACATGGCTTACCATTACAGGACTCGAAACAAAATTTGCAACATGAGGGTCAAGAAGATGAAAGCTAGGCTAAGGCAGGCTCTAAAAGGCAAAAAATAGGAGGATAGGCTTAGGTTACTTACTAAAGCTTACTTGGCTCATCAGGATAGTTGATGATGGTGCTTCTCACCAATTTTGGGCAAGTTTGAAGGAATTTTTGTCATATGCAAATTTTGAAATTTTACAAATAGAAAAACTGCCTAGCACTGCGCTTTTCCTAGGGGCACCCAATGCACAAATGGTTTGCATTTTTGGATTCAGAGCAATAAGTACATGCAACCTATGGATTTTCTAAGTTTTTGGGGCAGAAAGGGTCCACCAAAAGGTCAAAAAACACCCTAAAAATGACCTTTCTGCCACTTTTTGGACACACAGAAGCAATCTTGGGAGAATCAAGTTTTGAGCGGTCAAATGAGCTTCAAATGCATAAATTCCAAGTGTTTTGGAAAGTAGTCTTGAAGAAATTTCCAATTAGCTATCATTAGTTCAATTTGGATGTTGGGAAGGCCTCCAAAAGGTACCTGAAAGTGGTGTTGTACATTGGGCTAGTGGCGCTGCGCGTAGGGCAGATTTTGCACAGGATGCCTATTTTCCATTTTGACCGTGTTCATGGATTCTCTCTCATGGAGGATGTTTTACCATTGTAAATGATGAATTTGCATGTAAATATGATGGATAACTAGTATTAGAGGGTAGATTCATTACATTAGAAGTCAATTTGAGCTCAAATGATTCAGTTTTTCACTTTTAGAGGCAAGTTGTTAAGATGCCTATATTCTAGTTTCTTGTTTAGTGTTGGTTAGATTAGATCCTCATCTTAGGGATTCGACCCCTGAGGATGGGAGGAGGTTGAAACAATGCCTATATCTTCTTCTTCTATCTCATTGTAAATGGTTGGACTTAGCTAGATGCTCAGACCTTGATTGTACATCATTTTGTAGCACTTTAGCAGGAGATTAATAAGAATTGCAGCTATTTTTATGGGATCCATGTGGTATGCAGTTTTAGTACAGTTTCTTCTTTTGTGATCATATTTTAATGTTTTTTGTATACTTAATTAATCATTTCATTGCTTCTAAGTGAATGCTTTCAAGTTGATAGACAAAATTCATTATATCAGTGCTCTGCTTTGGGAAAACATTCACCATTTCATGTTTTCTACAGTTTGGGAAGGATCCATGGTAATCACATGCTCTTCCTAGCCTCTCACCAGTCTTAAACACCTCACCCATCAAGTCCTAGAGTGCTAAAGCTTATGCCTACCTTGCCCCATTGAACACCCTGCAATTTTGACCTAATTCCCTAGACCTAAACTGTCCATCTCCTCCTAATCCAACAAAACCCCTTCAAAATCCAATCAAAACTATTGTGATACTATACCTAGCCTAATATCCTTTTCCTGATCCAATGATCTTGGCTGAGATCCTTATGGAGAGAGCCCTCTCCCGGCCAAGTAGGGCTAGCTACTTGGCTAAGTGTGCTTTGTGGTTACCCTGGTATTGCCTTCCTTCAGCCTAAGGTTAAATCCAGGTGATAACATAGTGGCGACCATAATGGGGAACGAAAGACTAATCACCCTGGTAGTATATTTCATTTGAATTCTTAAGCTTATGGATGATGAATTTTAGAATTTACTAGGATGAATTGGAAAGTTATAAAGCAATATATAAAACTTCAAAATTTGAGCACACTAGCTTTGAGAAAGTACACTAGGGTCAATCCAGATCCAAACCCTGCCCCAGTAGTGGATAATCCCAATCTGCTTTTGAGAAGACTCAAAAGACAAGAAAGTTCAGTCAGTCCCACATCTTCAATCAAAGTAGATTCCTACCCTGATGAGTGGCTGTTTTTTGAAAACCTCCCATTTGATCTGTCATTTGACCTTTCCCTATTTAGAACCAGGTCTGAAAGTGCACTTGATGACATAGTTCTAGATCCAGAGTTTATTGTAAATCTCTAAGTCCAAAAGGAAAATCGTTCAATTGATGAGTATATTCTAAATTCCCCTCAATCATCCCTTAATACTGCTAAGATCCTTGAGCTTTCTGAACTAGTGTCCACTAACCTTAGTTCAACATTATTCCCTTCAACCTCTGAATTTCATTCCCCACCTCCATTTATACCTTCACTTCCCTATCAACCTATCATTCCCCATCAATCACCTATTACTCCTAGTTCTCCATCAACTACTGCATCAACTCTTAGTAGCCCAATCCTTGCTTTAAATCCACCTCGAGTTATGGCTGCCCGATATGCACCCCTTGTTTTACCTTAGAATCTTGGTTCCATGCGCATTGATTATCAAACCAAAATACCTTTCTTTGATGCCACTCAAACCATTACAGCTTAGCAACATGTTGATAAAATCAATGATTTCTTTGACCTCCATGAAGTAGAGATTGAATATGTGTCGATGAGATTGTTTGTATAAATATTTGGAGGTGAGTTCGAATATGGTTCAAAGCTTTACTAGTAGCTTCTATCACCACTTTACCAATCCTCCATAGGCAGTTCCTGGATCCGTGGGAGGTGAAGAAGAATCCACTTCAAATTTTGTCCGAGTATGAGAACATCAAAAGAAATGTCGACAAGAGTGTGCAAGACTATTGTGTGAGGTTTAATGCAGTATACAATGCTATTCCTGCCAACATTAAACCACCGAAGGGATTGGCATTGCTCAAGTTTCTAGATGGTTTCGATGCTGATATGGCATATCAGTTGCGGGAACATGATCCTACCACACTAGAAGACATGCAAAAGAATGTTGTAAGTGTAGAAGCAAACTTGCTAGCGCAAAAGAGCAAGAATGAGATCTGAGAAAAGAGTGACCATAAAAGAAGAAGCATTTACGTTAGATGTAAAGATGGATACATTGATTTGAACAGTGGAGAGGATGGTTGATCGATTAACCATCATAGATAGACCTGAACCACCAGTCCAGAATCCAAATTTTATAGGACAACAACAGCCCCAATTCCGAATCAAGTAGAGAGAACAAAAGGCACTAGAGCAACCAACGCAACAACAATAGATCAGAACTCCCTTGTAGCAGAATTATGTTCAAGGAATGGAAGAAGAAGATGAGGAAGATCTGGTAATTGAAGCAAATCACTTTTTCACTGCTGATGGTATGTGTATATTTCTGGCCGAAGATGAAGAATACATAGAAGTTCTAGACATTCAAAGGGATGAAGATTACATCTTAGCAAATGATGTGGTTTTGGAGGCTAAATCTAATGATTATCAGCATGGTTATATGAATGCTTTGACTGCACAACAGAGGAAGTACTCTTTAAGGAGTAGAGATGTACCAGTCAATCCCATTCAGAAAAGAAAGGATGTGCAATCCAAGAATGATTCCTCAAACACTCAGAAGAAAGGGAAAGAGCATGTTGATCCAAATCCCAGCAAGGTATCATCAACAAGTATCACTGCAAACGAGAAGAACAATCAGCTAAAGGATAGTGCAACGAAAGAGAAAGCAGATAAGAAGGACATTAGTGTCAAAGAGGTAGAAAAAGTTTCATCCTTTAATTTAGAAAGTGAAATTGCTAAATTAAAAGTGTCCATTCCTTTGACTAAGCTTGTTAAGAATAGCAATTATAAACACCATGTATCTAGAATATTGAAAATAGATCTTTTATCAGACATGGTGAATATCGAGGATGATCATCCTGAACTCATTTTTGGTCCATCCATAGAAGGTCAACTTGAAGATAGTGAAGTCCCTCCCTTTTATCTAAGTATAGGATTGCATGAGTATATTCTCCATAACGCTATGTTAGCTTCTAGAGCTTCCCACAATTTTATGCCTAAAGCCATTATGGATAAGTTGGGCCTGGATATTGTTATCACCTAGATTGGCCTTAGGCTGAAGGGAGACAATGCCAGGGTAACCACAAACCAAGCTTAGCCAAGTAGCTAGCCCTACTAGGCCAGGAGAGGGCTCTCTCTATAAGGATCTCAGTCAATATGACTAGATCAGGTAAAGGATTTTAGGCTAGGTATAGTAGCATGAAAGTTTTGATTAGATTTTGTAGGGGTTTTTCTGGATCATGAGGAGCTGGACAGTTTAGGTCTAGGGAACTAGGTCAGAATTGCAGGGTGTTAAATGGGGCAAGGTAGGCATAGAGTTCTAAACAAGGATCCTAGCAGCAAAATCCTTTGCCAAGTAAGTAAAAAAATTAAAAACTCCTCTCTTGATTCTACTATTAAGAACAGATTAATACCTAATAATGCCATTATCCCTAGAATTTATGGAGTACCTAAAATCCATAAAAATAGTATTCCATTAAGACCTATAGTAAACACTATAGGATCACCCACTTACTGGTTAGCAAAATACCTTGCTAACAAACTTAGACCTTTATCCGGTAACACTCCCTCTTACATCAAAGATTCTGCTTCCTTCATAGAATGGATTAAAAACCTAGAAATTAGTGACAATGACCTAATGGTTAGCTTTGACGTAGTGTCTCTCTACACTATGATTCCGGTGGATGAAGCCATAGAAGTATTGAAGAAAATCACAGACCTTGAAATTGTGGAACTAATAAGCATTTTCCTTAAATCTTCATACTTTAGTTTCAAAGGAAAAATCTATGAGCAAACACATGGTGTTGCAATGGGCTCTCCATTATCACCATTGATTGCCAACTTATACATGGAACACTTTGAGCAAATGGCCCTTAGGTCTTTCCCCTTTACCCCTGAAGAATGGAAAAGATATGTAGAGAGAAAGACAACCAGCTCTCCTTCTTAGATGTCCTCCTTACCAAGAAAAATGGAAAGCTAAGCCACCATGTCTTCAGAAAGCAGACACACACTGACAAATATCTTCATTCAAACTCCCACCACCATCCGAAACAAAAAGTTGGTGTCATCAAAACCCTACCCACCAGAGCCTCCAGAATCTCTGACCTTGAACATCTAGAGGAAGAACTTAACCATCTCCATAAGGTCTTCATAAGCAATGGCTATCAGAAACACATTATCCAAAAAATAATTAAAGAATCCATAACCAATAAACAAAAAAAAAAATCTTGAAAACCCTAGAATCTCCTTACCCTATATTAAAGGAACCACAGATAAAATTGCTAGAATTCTAGCCAAGCATAACATCATGGTTGCATTCACTCCCCTTAACACCCTAAAAAACATGCTTGATTCTGCTAAGGACTTAATAGACCCAAAAAATCACAAAGGAGTATACTCGATTCCCTGCTCATGCGGAAAAGTTTATATAGGTGAAATAGGGAGATCCTTTGGAATAAGATTAAAAGAACACATTAATGACATTACAAGAAACAGGTCAGAAAAATCAAGTCTAGCAGAGCACGCATGTTCCTCCTCACACTATATCTGTATGGAACAAGCAAAATTAATTCACAAGGAAGACCATTATTTAAAAAGAAGGATGAAAGAGGCAATTGAAATTGAGAAATCCTCCAACAACATGAATAAGGATGACGGACTAAAATTAAGTAGCACCTGGAAACCCTTATTAAATAAAATAAAAAAGCATTAAATTAATCTAATATAATAATATATTCATCAATCTTTCTAACTCCCTTTTAATAAAATTTAAAAAGTCAATAAATAAACAAATAAACAAATAAAATAAAATAATTAAATTAAACCAAATAAATACATTTAAATATAATCATTCATTAACCCTGTCACTTAAAAACAATAAAATAATAATAAATAAATTAAAAAATAAATAATAATAATTTAAAATAATAATAATAATAATAATATTAAATAAATATATAAATAAATTAATTAAATAATTATATATATATAATATATATATATATATTATATAATATATATATATATATATAATATATAATATTATATATTAAATATGATCAATTAGGCCAACATTAAAAAAAAAAGAGATATCAAATATTTTTCAAAACAACTATTAATAGCTCCATAATTTCACGCTCTCTCTTCTTAAAATACAAATCTCATTGCCCTGATGATGGACTCACCTAGCTAGTCCGAAACGTTGGTTTCTTAAATTGTTCACAGGTTTTTCCACTAACATAAAAAAGGTAGGCATAGGCTTTAGCACTCAAGAGCTTGATGGGGTGAGATGTTTTAGATTGGTGAGAAGCTAAGAAGAGCATGTGAAATCATGGATCCTTCCTAGACTACAGAAAACATGAAATGGTGAATGGTTTCTCAAGGCAGAGCACTAATGCAATGAATTTCGCCTATCAACTTGAAAACATTCAACTAGAAGCAATGAAATGATTTAAGAAGCATACAAAACACATTAACATATGATTACAGAAGAAGAAACTATACTAAAACTTGTACCACATGGATCCCATAAAGATAGCTGCAATTCTTATTAATCTCCTGCCAAACTGCTTACAAAAGGTGTAAAATCAAGGTTTGAGCATCCAGCTGAGTCCAACCAACAAAATGACTAAGAAAATACATGATATAGGCCTCAAAACAACTAATCCTAGCCTCAGGGGTCGAATCCATGAGAGGAGGAGTAGTTGCACAAAATACTGAACTAAAAGATAAAAACTAGGGTGGTCAAACTGACTCATCCCTAATATGAAGCAAACTGATTCATTACATGCCACTTAGGCCATTCATCTGATGTATCTACCTAGGTAACAAAAATAAACTTTAATTACATCATCATTATGAATTACATCAGTGAAAACATCAAAATCCCACAACTGAAAAGTATTTTCTGAGAGAAACAGTGAAAAATTTGGCTGCCTGTCAAGTGCATAGTGCCAGTGTCAAACATGCAACGCCTGAAGGAAGTGCGCAGCGCCATGTTCAAACCCACTTTTGGCTACCTTCTTGATATCCAAATTGAGCCCAAGATAGCTTGTTGGAAAGCTTATCTTGTCTAGTTTCCAGATCTATCTTCAATTTTCAAAATGGACTTGTTTTGACCCTCCAAAATGGATTCTCCCAAGACTGGTCAAACGTGCAGCGCCTGGTCCAAAAATGAGGCAGAAATGTGATTTTTTGCTAGTTTTTTGCCTTTTCCACCAACTAGTTTTGCCTTCCAATGCTGGAAACATGGTTTTCCTGACTTTCTTGGGCCTTCTAAATCCAATGGTGATGACCATTCTTCTAACAAGTGCCTCCAAAAAGTGCGCAGTGCCTAGGGCGCTATGCGTTTGACCAAGTTGCTGATATGAAATTGCCTCAAAAACACTAAAAAAGTCAATATTTTCTAAAATGTGCCAAGAGTCTTCAAAATTGGTCAAGGAGCTAATGTTTGGTGTATCTAGGCATGGAGAGAAGCCTCCACCAATAGGTCAAGCTTGTCCTTCTCCTTCTGATGAGTTAAGGCCTCAATTTTTGCCTGAGTTCTTTTGAGCTTGGCTCTAGCAATTTTGTTTCTCATGGCATAGTATTTGACCATTCTTCTTTGAACCTCCATATCTCTATTAACTTTAGCGAATCGGTCCTCAAGATGAGTGTTATCCCTCTCAAGTCAATACTCCCAGTTCTCATTCATCATTTTGCCAAATTTTTCATTTAAGGTGAGTTGGTTGGCAAGTTGAGCTTCCTTTTCTCTTTCAAGCTCCAAAGATAACTTTAGGCCTCTAGTCCTAGGCCTCCTCCTGGGAATTTCTTCCTCCATGGGCTCACCATAGTCACCATAGGCTTCCTCAAGTTGAATTTTAGTCTTTTCAGCTTCCCTTTTAGCTTTGATGAGTTGAACTTCCATAAGCTCATGCTTGGTCTCCATTTGCCTATTTTCCTATTCATAATAAGATATAATGTAATTTTCTCTTTGTAGTTTCACCTGCAACTCACCTATCAATTCTTCTTGCTCTTTGCATATCATTCTAGTGTTTTCCTTTTCATCTTCCTCATCTAAGTCCACTAAGTCAAAATCTTGCTCAGTTTCATGGGGGTCTTCTTCCTTTTTTTTGCATTTCTGTTTCAACCATTTTTTCGTTTCCTTTTTGTAGTTGCTTTGCTGATGAAGAGAGCAAGGCCCCTCCCATAATATGTGGGGAAAACACTTGTCTATTTCCTCTCTGATAGGTGTGCACCATAGTACCTAAATTAGTCCCTCTGAGCTTGCTACTTTGACCCTGATCACTTTGTTCTTTGTCACTGTCCTCTTTCCTAGCAGATGAAAGAATAGGTCCATGGAATGGTGATAATGGGGTTGATGGTGGATGAGATGATGATGGAATGCATTGAAAATTTTGAGTGGAAACTTGAGCAAAAATGGGGTTATCTATAAATGTACTTCATGCAATGTTAAGTTCATTAAGGTGATAAAGAACTATGATCTTTATGAGGGAATGATGAAATAAGCTTTTCATTTGATCTTTGCATTCTCTCTTTTAGGCAATGTAAGACATCTTCTCAACACCCTTGCTTTAAGGCTGAGGAGGTATTAGGAACACTGAAGAATGAATATGGGAAAAACTAGCCAAACGCACAACACCCAGAGGAAGTGCGCAGCGCCTGAAGGGAGTGTGCAGCGCCTAGTAAACGCGCAGTGCCTGATGCGAGTGCGCAACGCCACTTCAAGGAAAATTTTGACTACCTTCCTAATGTCACAATTAGGCGTGGGATAGCTTGTTAGAAATTGTGTCGAGTCTACTTTCTAGAACATCTTGAATTTTTCAATTTGGAGTTCATTTGCCCTGTGAGAAGCTCAATCTCCCAAGACTGGTCAAAATGTGCAGAATGAGGCTGCCAAAATGAGAGTGATGTTGCAGTCAACGTTTGGAGTTCTTCTTCAACTCCAAATTGAGCTTATGATAACTCATTGGAAATATATCTATGTATAGTTATCATTTGACTCATCAAGCAAGTCATTTAGTCACTCTAGCTAGGAGAAATATTGATTTTCCCAAGGTCACTCTAGAAGTGCATCAACTCTCTTGAGGCAACTGTATTTTTGACATTTCTCTAAAACCATGAAACCCGTGTAAAAAGTGAAGGAGGTTTTTCTTCTTTGGCCTATTTTGGACCAAAAATTCTCACTTTTTCCAAATTATGCTCTGTTTGTTCTAAAACATAGTTTGAAGAAAACCTGGCCCTATGTGTGGCAAATGATTTGTCCCTTGGAATGAATTATTGAAAAATGATGGAGACATGATGTGTAAGAGTTGGAATGGCCTCATACTTGCTGAAATGACCTCCCTTATGCCTCATATACTCAGATGCTTCTGATTTCATAGCCAACCCTAGCTCAATGGGTGAGAGAAATTAAGGTTTAGTGCTTGTGGAAAATGATGATTTGGACACCCTTGGAAAAAAACAACTCCCTTTGGCATGCACTTAACCCTTTGAAACTTGACCCTTTCACTTGACTATTTCCTTTGAAAAATTGATCTTTTAATGGTCTGGCATCTTTGGAACACTGAGTTAACAACTTGGGATGGTGAAATTATTACATTTGAAAGACATAAAATTACATAATGAAATAAGCATTTCTCTTTACAAATCATCTTCTCATGGTGAAGGCATGTTATTTGATCACCCTTTACTTGTTGGTCTTATCCAATGGAATGGAACCTTGGAAACCCTAATGACCTAATGAAACCTTGAAAAACCCTAAATACCTAATGAGACTTTGAATATTGAATTTCAAGATGACATAATGACCTCATGACTGATACAAATGGCATGATAAAAATAACTTTATGGATGATGTACATTCAACAAGATATGAAACTATGCCAACAAGTAATCACATTTAGGGAAGAGTGATGTTTTGGACTAGGACTACCATCAGTGACTAATTTTTTGCATGACCTAGTGGAATGATAAAAAAATTTGAATCAGGCCCTTAAAATGATACGAAAAGAGGATTTTTGATCACTGATGGTAGGATGCAAATACTGACACTAGCACAGGCTATAGCTTCCTCAGTGGAGTCACCATTTTGTTGTGAAGGCAAATCCACTCTATGGACAGAGGTGATCCCTCTAGCCAAGTGAGTAGGTCTAACAACAAACCAAACAATCTAATACTCACTTTCCTAGCTTATGCTTGACAAATTCAATGAGGAAGAGGAACCTACGTTGTTCTGATGCTAATCGCTTGTTCTTCAGAGATGGATTTGAATCTTTCACTCCAGGCCTCGCTCCTAAGTAGTTCTTCACATACATAAACCTGAAAGGAAGATCAGAGTACTATACAAGACACGAGAACATATATAAACATATATCAAGCATTAACTACTTAACATATCAAGGAACATTAAGCTAATCGCATAAATATTTGTACAATTATGGAAAGTGAACGTCAAATATATATATTAAGAAACTGAAAAGGGAAGCATACAACCTATGCCTTAATGTTGAGGCCTTTCTTTGGGTGGATGTTCAAGTCCAAGAAAAGACTCTTCAAGCACTCCTCCAAGCTAGAATGGGAAACATGTAAGCATAATGTCAGCATAGGGATGCAACAATCAATGACCAACCATTTGGGAATGGAAGGGGGTGAATTTGTAGGAAGGGAGAGGGAGTTAGAGATCCACAAAAGAGGGGACAAGGTCCAAATATCAAGGGGAAATCCCATAATGATAATATCAAGAGGCCCAAATGAGAGAACTTGACCATATCAACAACAATACATATTAATCTCGTTGTTTTCGAAGGTTCTAGTGAGTGAAGCTTCTCCTCCAATTTGGGAAAGCCTGCTAGAAGGAGTTCAATGTGAGTTTTCCTATGAAAACCTATGCTGGTAGCGCAAGTGTATAACTGAGGAACCTTCCATCAGCACGGGCAGGAAATGGAGAAAAATGTGCTGATGCCAAAAATTAGGTTTTAAGGCAACTTTCTCCAAAATGATTTCAGTGCAGCTTTCCTTTGATTATTTAGGGAGGTTTTGGTCTGTATATCATGATGGATATTATTTACAGTAGTCAAATTATATCCATTATGGTGCATAATTGCACTTGTAATTGCTAAAAACAAACTTGTAACTACACCATACTTTCCTAGAGGTATATAGTTTTTTCTTACAGGAATGGATAAGAGTTTTTGTATTAATAAGTGTTGGATTAGGGACCAGAACCCTTACCCAGATTTTATGAGAAAAACAATTCTACTAACGTTAGTCCGTTCAAAAATATTGACAACTTTAGGGATAAAGTTCTATGTTAAACTAAAGATATGTCCACGGTAGACTCTAAGAAAAGACCCAAGTATGAAAAAAACATTAAATAGAAACATAGGATAACAGATTTGAAAAAGGCACCACTCAAAGACTCAAACCTTAAACCTCAACAATAATTTCGGCCAACAACATCAGACCCCCTTAAGCAACAAGTTATTTTCCATTCAGTAGAGACATTAGAATTGACACCTCTTGAAACTAGATGCACATTTATAGTCCTAGAGACATCCAAACCAAACACATGAGCACAGAGAAAATGAACCTCATGCAAAATTTCCATTGACTGTTCCATATCTACATGATACCTGAGAAATTTTGCTTCTAGGAAGAGCTAAACCTTTCAACCATATCCTCTAGTTTTTGTATAGAAACCAAAAGAGATTGAGAAGCATCCAAAAGCCTGTCATGCACAAGGCTAGCATTGACATTCTTCAAGGGAGATGGGAAGTCCTCAATCACATACTAGAGAACCAAAACCAAACAAGATAACCCACTGATAAGAAATATTCCATCTTCTAAATAGGGATGGATTGAAGACACATGTATAAACTGGAGAGTCGAGGAATTCAATATATATAATAAAAAAAATAGAATTGTGCCATGAGCCAAACTGCAAACAAAATTCTAGAGCCATCTCCCAAGTCTCAACCATATAGAGAATCCATGTCTAAGGGATTTCATGGGATAGATGAATTAATTCCGTTCTTTTTAATAGTAGTTTGGACTTTGCAACTGCGATGATCCAACACTAATCCCACCGGGAGGAAAATAAATAAACAAGACACCTTTCATTTGGAACTAATGAAATGGCATTCCAATTATAAATCAAATTAAAACACTAGGAAGGGGATGAAAGGATTTGTGGATGAAAAATGAAATGTTGTCAGATCCTAAGGCTCTTCTTCTTCTAGAGATGAACCATTAAACAAAAATTGTTGAAGGGAACCATCCACATATTTGATCCAATTTTTTTTCTTTTGATGATCGAATAAATAAATGGATGATTTCTCAACATAACAATGCAACGAGAAATATTTAAACCCACTCTATCTTGACTATATATTAGGAAACCAATCATCATTAAGGAATTAGAGAAGTGCTAAGTCTATTATCCATTTTCAGGTTGTCTTGCTTTGAGGAGGAGCCTTTTGTAGCTAAAGCATCAACTGTTGAGTTCAAATTCCAATATTTGAAAGAATTCTAGTTTTTCAAATTGAGAGGTGGAGACAAGAACCCTATGATTCAAGGGATTAGAATCTAAAAATATTTTCTTCTTGGCCTTGGTCATTTGACGAATGACTGACATTGAGTCTCCAAAAATAAATAGGCTAGAAATTTTCTTTCCGGTAGCCATTTCAAAGCCTTTCCATAATGCAAATCCAGCATGATTGTTGGTCATTGAGGTAAGACCTCAAGCATATTGGGATACTACTTTTCCACTGAGGCTAAATAAACCCCCTCCCGCTCCTTTCTCCCTCAGATTGTCTGTCAAAACCTCATCAAAAAAGAGAGAGAACTGTGACTTCTCCAATATCCACTTGAGGAATTTTGATTTGCTGATCCTGATACATGGAACCATACACCTAACAAGCCTAAGCATGAATTTGGTAGAAAGGGAAAATTCCTTACCAATCTTAATCCAGTCACGTTATTCTTGATTCAAACCCTCGATTTATTTAGCATTGAAATTGTTTACAAATATAACTTCAAAGAGAATGGAGGATGCTTTAGAGGTGACCCATTGAGGACACAAGATCTCATTCTAAAAAATATCTTTATTCCTTGCAATATGAATGGTCCAGCACATGAACTCAGGGAGGGATACCCAACAACTAATCGACAAAGAGGAGGCTTTTTGACACCATGGGTAGTTAGATCTCCATTTTTCGAACATATCTTCCCATGAACCCAAGATGGAGGAAATAAAAGAAAATGGAGTGAATGCTAACCACTAGGCCTCCAAAGAGAAAGGGAGAAGTTGATATAGATGAGAAATATTTTCCTCGGAGCTAATGCATAAAACACATCTTGAAGGGCCATGGATATTTCTTTTCCTAAGATTTTCAGTAGTGAGGATTTTTTGATAGACAAGAGACAAACAAAAGGTGTTTATTTTTTTAATACCACCACTGTTCTAGATTTGTGACCACACACTACAAGAGGGAGGGTGAGGAAGTCACTTTACCAAATGAGAGTATCCCAACTTAATTGAGTATTTGTGTTGTGGACTTAAAGACCAAGAAATAAGATCATGTAGAGAGATATATATAGCAATCATACATTTTAATATACCAATCAATTTATCCCATTGAGGTCCAATATGAGGAGGTAGCTCAGGCCTAATCCAACCCTTCCAATGACCATGCCTGTCCCAAAGTGATATATCTTTTAGTTTTAAGAACCCTTTCTCTTGCATCCAGGAAACTAGATCTTTGAATTCTTCCGGGGTTCCCAAAGGGCCATTTGGGGAAAATATATATTTCCAAAGGTTGATACATGCTCCATTCCCAGCGCACCATCTCCTAGCAGGTGATTTTTATCATATATTGAATGAGGATTTAAAATGTGTTGAAGCATGTGCATTTTTATTGGCTTGGTAAGTCAATGTAATTGTGAATTTACTATTTGATTAGGAATAGTTGAAGATGGTGATGATATAGTTTCTTGATGACCTCATTTAGAGGACATGGACAAGAGGATGCTTGTTAGAAGTTTGATGAAGGGAACATGTAAGCTTCTAGAGATCATCATCCAATTCAAGTAATATAAGGAATATTGAATGCAACTATGTAGGTATGAATTGGTCATATCATAAAAACAAGTGATTTTAAGGAATGGTAAGTGTTCATTCAAGATTAATTTGAATATTAAATTATTTGAACTATGATGAAATTAACATGAGTTATCAAGGCCTAGATAGGGTATGGTTAAGAAATAACACTTCCAACACAGAGATTTAGTAAAAATATTGGTGAAATGTGCATGTGTGGAACTACTATGATGGAAAATAGTCAAATGAATTGAGTAATGAACTCTTGTAATGGAGTCTGGATAAAAGTGAGAGTATTTGACAATGTAATGATAATTTCCTTTCAATACATGTGACGTGTCACTTAAAATAATTGAGTTATTAATTTCACTATAATTCTAAGATCATTTTAAGGTGATGTTGTAAAGGATATAATGAAAGGACTTGATACATGTATACTCACAATTATTTGGCTGGTTGAAAATATCAAATTGAAGATGGAATGGATGTAGATATGGCTGTGGATGTAAGTCCATAAAGAAGGCTGGTACTACTCGATACAAGAACCAAACATTTTGAGAAATATATCATATTTTGAAACCTTGTTTCTACATGAAACGTGTTTTGAAGAATAATAATAATAATAAAATAAAATAAAATAAATAAATTATTATGATTATATCTCATGAAAACTACATGCATGTGACACAAGTGAGATGAAAGGCATATCCAACAAAAATACATGATAAATTTTGAGATGGAAATCCCAATAATTTTGTTATTGTGGTGACATTGGAACCCTATGATATGTGTTGATCAAAATAAGTCTTATATGTGAAATGTGTTGTGAGCAAGCTAGAGGGATGCCTTAACTATGAGACTCTATATGTATGTTTATCCTTCCTATGGAAAAAATACTTGGCAGGAAAGATTTCCCAAAGGATTGTTTATTAGAGAACAAGGTGCTTAAGCTTAAACAACAAGTGACTGCAAGGAAGAGGAGACCTAAATAAATTCATTGTGGTAGAATTCATGTCACATGCTCATTGGGATCATGATGGAATTAAGTGTGTTTGAGTAAACAATGAGTTGAACATGCTATATATGGAAGACTTATGAATAAAGGAACAACCATATAGATAAGTACTTAATTGAATTTCATATTTTGTAAGCCATGATTATGAGGATGCGTTGAGAATTACATGATTATGTGATTTTATTTAAGTAAATGTAGGATAGAGTGAAAATTTGCCCACTTAATCTGGTTTCTAGAAAATGATTTAAAAGCTTGAAATTAAATATCTCAAATGAAAGGGATATGATTTTATTCTACCTGTTATTCTAAAAAGAAGTTATGCATATACAACTCACATAGAAAATATTGTGTATACTCATCCTATTTTCGAAAAATAGAAATAAAATCCAATACATTCCTAAACTCGTATGGTTGTCGAGATTTTATTGCTTTTACTTTAAGAAGCAAATATCGCTCGAGAAAATATAAAGCATAATTTCTAGCTAAGGACCTGCATGCCAAGATATCTGAGTAAATAGAGGAAATTTCCTTTGTTTTCTCTGCATCTTTCTTAAGGCGGTACCTTAAATTTTGGACCTCCTATTCAAATGCTCTTAGTTGTGCATAGGTCTCATATTTGTTATGTGGACAAATACCTCTTGCGCACAAGAGCGGTCTCCCTAGACTTCAAAGAACCCTAGTAACAAATAAATAGAATTTGCTACATTTCCCTAGACTCCAATTGAGTGAAAACAAATATAATGAAAGAGGCCTCTTACTAATCTTACAAAATTATTGATGAAGTCCCTCAAAGCTTTCAACCATTCACTCCATGATGCTCTAGATGTCCTCTCGTTGTCCCTGACATCTTCTCCATACTATCTTGAAAGAGATCTGCAAAGATAGAGACAAACAAGAGATCAAAGCATACATCATATAATCAAAGAGATAAATGGACTATTTAACAAATTATATATCATAAACTGATCAATATTCAAACAAAATCCATGTAGGTGATCAAGAAATCCTACAAATTAAATCAATGAAGATGTAATTGAGAAAGAAAAAATTATTTTATATTCATAAAACTGGAGAAAAGTCGTACAAACATATAGCCTTGATGTTGCAAGTCAATTCTACAATCTCCAACCCTCTCCCTTGCAAGAAATTCCTTCCAACCTAATCTCATAAACCTACTTGCAACAATCCTCCTCAATTCTTAGACCTGTAGTGGATCTATAGGCCAAGAATGGGAAGTTATGGATCCATTCTCCAAGGGATGAGATCCACTATTAGTGGGATAGAGGTTCCATAAAGGAAGGGGAATTACTCCATGATGGGAGGGATCAATACTGAATAGGCACCCATTCGAAGTTATTGGTTGGGATAGATGCTACCAATAATGCTTATAGACTTTAATTTTTATTTTTACATACTTTAAGTCATGTTCATAGGTCATAGTGGAAGACAATTTGTACTTATGTGCACACAATAATGGTCTTTTCTGCGTATGCGTAGAAATTAGCTAGGAAACTACGAATATAGCCAAAATTAGAGTTTTGTACCACAAGATTCAAAATTTCCACTTTCTTTGGGATAATTTAGTTTCAAAATTTGCAGAGGAATGCTTTGGGACACATTTATGGATAGCTAGATATCCAAACCAATGGTTATTTTCCTAATGTGACAAAATGACATGTAACAAGTTTCCCCCTAAAAAGCGTAGTCAGAAGAAATATTTTGATGACTGAAGTGCTTTATCATGCGAAGGTTTAGGTTAGATACTACAGCCAAAGACCTGGAACAATCAAACAAATGTACCAATGTAATATATAATATCATTACTAACATAGGCATTCCCATACTCAAAACATAAATGTCTTAAAGCACAGTATGGAAATACATCTCAAGGCACATGTCAAAAATGACATAGTATGGACACATCCATCAATGGATATATGTTTACAATCACGAATATTTAAACTAGATTTAGGGTATTGATATCCATCTCTTGATCCATAGTACAAATATAGCCATGCGAGTGAATGCCTCAAAGTCGAACATGGTAGAAACCACTTGATTACCGGTCAATGATGTGAACCATTAGCAAGTGCGAGAGAAACCACCAATAATGACAATGGCTCTCAAGGTACTTCTAGTACAATCTATGAAGTGTGAATAGCTGATTTGATGCTAAACACTCATAGAATCATTCGATCGAAGGTCAATGATGAGAACCTATCATCGAAGGCAAGAAACCTACCATTAAGGCATGCATGCTTCGAGGTACTGAATGTTTCTAGATTAATTTCCTATATAATGAGCTGAAGTCAATAGGAAGCGATCTGTTGCAGGAGGGCCTACGACATGAAACTTATGTCACATTTTGAAGAACAACAATTTAGAGTAATTCAGGACCGACTCAGGGATGTTTAATGTAACTGAAGGGTAAGATTGATAAAGTAAATTGACTAACGTCGAACTTCTCTTGAACATATCAGAGATGCGACATGATGACTTGGAATAATTTGACTAAAAAATAAAACCCAAACCAACTGAAGACTTTCAAAGAGCTATGGTCAACTGAGTAGCAAATCGATTTCCCAACCTGTACATGAAAGTGATGGAGTGTCATGTTCAAGAGTGACATGTTGCCTTTTACAAATGCAAAACAAAGATTCTTTCTCACTTTTCCCCCACCATTACTGGAAAGTACCTCTTTATTTTTTACAAAGTTTAGGATAGATAAAACATTAGTCTGGACTCCCATTTCCTGAGTTTTCTGCTTCTTTTTAGATCTCTCGACATGATCTCTGTGAAACTGCTTGCTACCTCCTAATCAATTCTTTAGTTGTTATACTTTCCTTTGCAGTTTCATGTTTTCTCCTTTAATTTGTCAATTTCCTTTCAAGGTTTTCATTTTCCTTTATTTCTCCCAACTTCAATACCTATGATCATATGAACAAGGATGGTAACCACAGTTATTGGGGAGGAAACATCAACTACTGTTTCAGCTTCCCGAGGAATATTTTCCCGAGTGGGTTTGGATGTTGGTAAGTTTTCAACTTCCCTTATCATTATATCAATACTAGACTCTAGGAGGTCCTTAGAAAAATTAATTTGAGACTCGGCTAAAAATCCTAGGCTAACATCTTGTTCTTCATCAATTAAATTTTCAAAAGACTATGGAGTGATTCCCTCCAGAGAGGAAGGCCCTAATAAAGTGTCAAAAGAGTCTTTAAAACACCCTTGGGGCGAAACAACTTCAAGATCATTATCTGAATATGGGATAAAAATGGCTAAAAAACCAATATGGGAAGTTACATCCAGTAAATTCGGTGAAGCCCCCTGTTCATGAGGACTATCAAGATGGAATGCAAGCTCTTCCGTTGAAGTGGTCACAAATTTTCCAAAATTTGCAGTATCTAATCAAATTTATATCCCTTCTATTGCTTGGGATGTTGTTGTTTCTTGATCCATCTGATCTGAATTTGATACATCTCGACCTAATTTTTCTTCTATTCCCTGCTCAAGAGGGTTTAAGGAAATCTGACCCTTATTTACAAGTCTAATAGACCTCCTCCATTTCTTAGGCGGGGAAGCTAAAACTAATTCCATCCTTTTCTCTGTTGTGCTTAGTTTTTGAGGTTTCTCAATCTGTACAATCTCTCGTAAAATATTTTCTATCATGGGGGTTTTATTTTAGTTTTCCTCAATGTCTCCTTCTAGCTGCTTATCAATATCTGGAATGTCCTTAGATGTTCCAGTAATTGTTTCATTTTCCAAAAGGGTGTCTTGATCATCATTAGGGTTTCTAAAGAACCCTTGCCAAGTCTGTTGGACTTGGCTAAGGCTTCTTATAACTAATAGCTTGATAATTCCATGGTGACTTACAACTGTAGCTTGGTCCTTAGACCTCCTTAATCTAGTAGCAGTCTCATGTAATACGAAATTAAGAAAATATGGGAGCTTCAACATTACCCTTTGCCTCAGGGATGCTATAAGTTTAAGATGATGCCCCCTTACCACGTCGTATCTTCCATCACAGTTGATGTATTGCCAGATAATCTTTGTTATCTCCTTCCATGGCTCAGGTAATGAATTGGGATTATACCCCTTCCCCTTTCTGATCAATTCGTTTCCAATATTTAAGAACAAAAGAGCCACATTCTGAAGAGAGGTGTGTATCACATACCAATTTTCTCCTTCCACTGAAAACACTATCACTTCTGCTATTGCACTTTCATTTACTTGTACATGTATGTTTCTCACTAATGCTACACCACTGTCCAAAATCTTAGTGAATTCTAGTGCTACCACGTTGTCAAACCCATGTAGCCGTTCAAAATATTCTATCCATCCAATTTGAATTAAGATTTTGCGTGCATGTTCTGAGACCTATAGCTACGTGGGTTCATTTCGGACTAAATGCCCACCCATTGTTAACAATTCAACTAGGCGCAATCGTGCAATTTGGAAACAACATAATTCTCAATGTAAAATGAAAGTAAGTTTGTATAGAGTATAAGAGTTGTGACTGCATGAAATGGTATTCAAAAATGTAGACAAAAGTCATATGTTAGTGCCAATTCACCCCCCGCCAAATAAGAGTAAATGTCTTTTACGGCCATTAATCAAATTTTGACAAGATGGCAAATTTAGAAGATTTGGAAGATAATGGTACATTAATGCAATGCAATAAAGTGACTATCAAAAGGATAAATAGACATTGTTATATATCTATGGCGTAATGATTAGTATGCGGTAATAATAGCGTGATTTATTAATACCCACAGAGGACGTGGACAAATAAAATGCATGGAGAAATGTGTACGAAGGCCTAGATTGATGGAAGTAATAGTTATATTAGCGTATCATTAGAGAAAAGAAAGAGAGATTAATTTAGAATGTTTATTTTCCAACAAAAAAAAAAATTCCAATATGTATAATTATAGTGAAATGCTCATAAAGAACCAAACATCAACACATTCTCAAAAGGTTTTAAGAATGTCCATAAATAGATTTAATGATCGTTGTTGTTTTAATTTTGAAGGAACAAAAAGCCAAGCTATATTGTAATTCTTAGATTTACTTCAATAAAATAGGCATGGCCTCTGCTTCCAGCAGGTTTCCATAGCCTCAACAAGGTTTCCTTTTCAACCCTTTGAGATGCCAGTGTCCCATTTACTAAGAGATTTTATGAATTTTGTTGTTATAATTTTTTTGAAGTATTTACAGAAGGCCATTATTCTGGTATGGTGACCAGTTAAAAAAAATGTCATTCACAGAGCTAATAAGGTGAACAAGTCAGCTCATGATGAGACCTCTTGTCCTTTAACTTAAAAGCCAAAGGCCATTACCCTGACTTGGTAACCAAAAATGGTAATGTCACTCCACTAGATCCTCTGATCATGGTAGGTCGGCTCATGATGAAACCTCCTATCCTCTGTTAAATTATAATTTTCATTAATATTTATAGGTTACTTAGTAAATGGGGTGGCATGTCAACTCCTTAAGAGTTAGGGATGGTGTAAGAAGTATTATAGTAATTACTTCTCTAACTTGCTAATTTTGTCCTCAAAAATATTATGGTCGTTTATCGTTGGGAGATTGGAATTAAAAGATATTACGTAAGTGACAATGAAAAGAATGTAGTATAGACATTATTGTAATTTTTCTACAATTGTAGAAAAATTAAAAATTCACAAAAATTTCAACATTCTAATAATGATTTCTCATAAAATATTCTCTAATGATAACCTTAAAACAAATTGGTTTCCCATCATATAAGGAGGAAGCTAAAAATGTTCCTCACCCTAAGGGAATAAAGATATCACTAAAAAGTGATAATCACATGTTAAATATCAGTAGTTGTATGTAAAGGAAACAACAATGTGCATAAAGAAATAGTAACATAACGAAAGAAAAGGTGGTAGTGACCGAGGGAACAACAACTGTCACTGAGGAAACAACGGTTGTGAGTAAGGGAACAACAAATGTAAAATAAGGAAACAGTGGTTGTGACTGAGGAAACAACAACTATGAATGAGGAAACAATGGCTCCAACTAAGGGAATAACAATTGTAAATGAGGAAACAATAGTTGTGACTAAGTAAACAACAACTATAAATGAGGAAACAATGGCTGTGACTAAGGAAACAACAACTGTGACCGAGGAAACAATGACTGCAACTAAGGAAACCACAACTGTGATAAAAAAATTAGTGATAAGATATATATAACAAAAAAAAAATTTATTTACATTATCTACAAAATAAATAAAATTTGTTCAAAAAATTTACCTTATTGTGGCTACGGGGTAATTGCCCAATCAACTACAACCAATATATTAACATCATTTTTTATTTCGTGAAGAAAAGAATCTTTTGTAAGTGGTCGATGGTATAGACGGAGCTGATGCCCATTGGCAAGGAACGAAATGTTGGCATTATTAACTGTAGTAAGGCATATTGTTCCATTGTCATAAAGTTTGGTAATTTTGTAAGGCCCAAGCCACCTCATTTGCAGTTTACTTGGGAAATCTTCGAATCTAGAATCGTATAGCAACACCCAATCTCCTTTCTAATTTTTTTTCTTTTTAATCAAGCTATCATACCATTTAGCCCTCTGTTGCTGAATTACGACAGTTCGTTGTAAAGCATAAAGACGCATTTCATCTAATTTGTTGATTTGTTGTAAGCGTTATGTATGTGCTTCTGTGAGGTCCAATCCGACTTCCTTGGTAGTTTTGAGAGTCTTAACTTTGAATTGAATTGGAAAAATGGGTTCCTTACCGAAAATGAGCTGATAAGGTGAATAGCCAATAGTATTGCGTTAGGTTGTCTGATAGGCCCATAAGGCCTTCGAGAGCTTGGCAGCCTAGTCTCGATGATTCAAATATATTGTTTTAGTTACAATCACCTCTAAGACTTTATTAGTTCTTTCCACCTTCCCATTTGCTTGTGGATGGTAAGGAGAAGTAACTCAGTGTTTAACATGGTAATTTTGCAACATGGTTGAAATTTTATAAGAAGTTAACTGTGATCCCTCACCTGTTACAAGATCTCGAGGCAACCATATAGAACAACTAGTTCAGACAAAACATTAATGATTGCTTCTTCCGTGGCCCTTGGGAGTGCTATTGCTTCCACCCATTTAGTAACATAATCTATACAAACCCAAATGTATGCTTTCTAATTTGAAGGTGGGTTAAAGGGGCCTACAAAGTCCATTTCCCATCTTTCAAATGGTTCTAGTATAATTTGCAGTTGAAGGGGCATTTCTTCAGAATGAATGGGATGACCCATAATTACAACTATCACAACTCCATACGTATTTATTTTCATATTTAAATATTGTGGGCCAAAAATAGCCCATATGTAATACAGTTCTTTGGTCAATAAAGTGACCCCCACAAGGCTCATCATGACAGGCCCCGAGGATATCATAAAAGTCATCTTCTCTGACACATCTTTGAATCTGAAGATCAACCCCTGTATGAAAATGTAACCATACATCCACGAAAAGCGTGCGTTGCGATGGATAATAAACTTATTTCTCGAGATGACAAATGTGATGGCAATTTTCTAGCTTCCAGATAATTTTCTACATAAACATACCAATGTGTTTTGACAATTACAACAAACAAATGTTCATCCAGGAATTGGTCTTCAATTGGGGAAGAATCGACTGTAGATGGAATTCTTGACAAAAATTCTGCAACAAGGTTTTCTTTTCCTGGCCAATCTTTTATGGTAATGTTAAACTCATGTAACAAAAATAACCAACAACTTACTCTACCATTGGTAACAAGTTTTTTAGCTAAATAATGAAAGGAAAAATGATCAGTGTACAAAAAAAATGGATATCCTGTTATGCAATGGAGAAATTTATTTATGACATAAATAACAACTAAAAATTATTTTCTGTTATAGTGTAATTCAGTTCATTTGACGTAAGGTTCTTGCTAATGTAATAAATGGCATAAGGTTTTTTATCCTCTTCTTATTTGACGACTGCTCTTATCGCCGTATCTGGTGCATCTAAGGATATATGAAATGGTAAATTCCAGTTTGGTCTTTGCACCAAAGGAGCTGTTGAGACCATCCTCTTTAGATATGCAAAAGCAGTATCACATTTATCAGTCCATTCAAATTCCACATGTCCAGTCAATACATACAGAGGTGCTGCAATTTTTTAAAATTTTGCTATAAAATAGTGATAATAACCAGCATAACCAAGGAAACTGTGTACCTCTATCTGCATTCAAGGAGTAAGAAGTTTAAGAATTACCTCGATCTTAGCTGGATCTACATGAATTCCTGTAGCATAAATAAAATGTCCCAAAACTATGCCCTCTATAATCATCATGTGACATTTTTCATGACTGAGGCACAAACTGGTGGCTATACATTGTGTAAGAAGTTTCTCAAGATTATGCAAAGTTTGGTCAAATTCATCACCATAGGGGGTAAATTCATCCATATATAGTTCAATTCCCTCACTAATCAAGTAAAAAGAAGTACTAAGAATTTCCAAATGGTAAGACTTTATATGAAAATGTTCCCCATGGACAGGTGAATGTACTTTTGTCTTGGTCTTCAGGGGAAATCCGTAATTGATTATATCCAATGAACCCATCTAAGAAAGAAAACTATTTCTTTCCAGCAAGAGTGTCAAGGACTTGATCCATAAAAGGAAGAGTTAAATGATCCTTCTGCGTGGATTTATTTAATTCTATGTAGTCGACACAAATTATCCATTTTCCATTCTTTTTGGAGACTACCACTAGTGGTGAAACCCACTGACTATCATAAATAGGATATATAAAATTAACATCGGGAAGTTTTTGAAGTTCCTATTTTACTATATCTTTGAGCTGTGGATTTAGTCTTCTTTGTGGTTGATGAATGACACATGCATATTTATCAATATAAATATGATGTGTATGTAGTAGTGGATCTTTACCCTTGATATATGAATATTCCCAGGAAAAATCGTGTTTATATTGTTAATGAATTTGAATCAACCTTTCACGATGGAGATCATTAAGGTGGGCATTAATGTTCATGGTTTTTCTAGGCTCGATTTCAATAGGAATACTATTGTGAACCTCAGTCGTAGGTATGTGTTTAGTATTCAACTCGTCTAATGGATTTCCTTGGGATTCATTATCAGGCACAAATTTCAACATTTGACAGTTTGGGTTCTCAATAATAGAAGGATGATTAATGAATCCATTAATTACATCATCCTCGATATATTGTTTAAAGATAAGAGGTTTATCAATAGTAAGAGGAGAGCATAAATTTCCTTCTTGATATTCTAGTGGGGAACGTCTAAAATCATCAGTCGATAAGATGGGTTTAGCGGGAGGGCATAAAATAAGATTCTTGATGGCTGGCCCTTTAGCAATATTCATGCTTCCAGTTCGACACCATATATATGCATCTACAGTGGCAAGTCATGGTCATCCTAATATCAAAGGGTGTCCTTCTAGCTTATTTCTAGGATTGAGGACTAAAAAATTTGTTAGATATTCCCAAGAATCTACAGAAACAATAATATCATCCAAAGTTCCTTTTGGTTTTACAATAGATCTGTGAGCCATCTCCAACATAGTCAGATTTGATTTAAATGTAGTTATTCCAAGGAGTCCACAAGTTTCAAGTGTTATAATATTTATGGCTACTCCTAAGTCCACCAAGGTATTTTTGAAATTATATCCCTAGATTTGGATAGTAACAACAAGGTTTCCAGGGTCATTGTATTTAATGGGTATTTGTTTCCCCAAAATAAGATCAAAGAGTTTCCCTAAAACATGGACTATAGGAGGGCCTTTTAGTTTCTTACCAGGCTTCTTAACACATAATTCTTTAATGATTTTAGCATAAATCAATATCTCTCTAATAGCCTATAGGAGAGGAATTTTGATATAAAACTTTTTTAATTCCCCTAAGAGGTCAAAATTAAGTTGTCTAGGTGATTTTACTATGTTCAATCTCTCAAGGAATGGGGGAGCAGTGTCGATAATCTCAGCAGGTGCCTCTTTTTCAGTTGGTTTGTTGGACGACTCTGCTTCAATAATGATTACAGTAGGATGAGACTATTTTGTCAATGACTGCTCCTTACAAAGTTTATCATTTTCTGATTACTCTTGATTTTTTGAGTGATCTTCTGGAAAGATCTTTCGAATCTCAGACGTAGTTCATTACATTTTAAGGAAGAAGGGGGATCTTCACTTCCCAAAATTTTGCAAAATTGCACAAGTCTATTAGTTGGATTTGGATTTGGCTGTGCAGGTAACTAAGGTCGAAAATGAGGTGGAGTGTTTGAAGGTAATTGAAGTGGAGATTGTACTAGTGGTTGAAATTGTGGCTGAGGCATTGCCCCCATTGGTTGATTAATCAGTCTAGTGGGGCATTTCCAATTCTGGGACCATATTGGCCCTTGAGTAGGTTGATTTTTCCATTGCGGAGGATACTTATTATTTGATTTATTTTTCTGTGAAGTTGTGGAATGTAAAAAAGGACCAACTAATCTGCTACACATTAATTTATCAACCCGAGGTTTTGTTTTGTTATTTCAAGGTTATCAACATTATTTGTGCAAGAGGAATGAAATTATGACTAGCTGTTATTGTCCTATGGAAAAGAAAGATTACAATATTAAAGGAATCAATTAAAAATGGAATCTCTAACTATTGCAAACTATTCCAATTATTAACTTCTACAGATCTCTGAAGGAAATAGAAAAAGAAAACATACTAAACAAGAAGTTGTTTCGTAGGGAACAACTACTACAGAGTGAAAAGATAAAACTACACAATCATACTAACTAACAAAAATTGATCAAATGAAATGGTAATATATGATAATTCTATAGGAAATGAAAGAAAATAATACTTCTTCTTAATGAATTAACCATAATAAATCTATCCTTATAACAGTTCCAATAAACCTGATTCAAGACAGAGCATTCAATTTAATAAATCAACAACGAGAAACTATAACCATTACACAGATGAAAATAGATGGAATAGAGAAATAAAACACTAATTTTAATGGGACAAGAGAAGACAACATTGTCCCAAGATCGGGCCCAAATCCAGAATCAAACTGCCCTACAGGAAGATCAACATAGTAGACTAAGTCTGAATAATAAATACTTCCATTCAAATTGCAAAGAAATGAGTTGCAAAATAATCACAAGTCAAAGTTTGTATCAAAATTAATATTAAAATTCAAACAACCTCTTTCGAGGTTCAACGCCAGTTTTTATATCATAACAACAAAGGATAAAGAACATAGAATCTATTTTTAATAATGAGTGATCCAAAAAATCTGAAGATTCTTAGGATTGTTCTTTTAAGTTACAGTGATCTTAATGCATCTGAGAAGCCAGGTCGAGAATTCATCCTCAACTAACTCATTCCAAATAGGGTGTAACAGTTTCAGGCTTGCACGGTATTCTCCGATCGTTCCAGGAAACAATAGCAAATATCAATGAGCCAATAGATTCTTATCAATACAAAGGATCCGTTTGTTAGAAATAACATTTTATTAATCAAATTTGTTCAGAAAATAATAAGATGATAAATACGTATAGAATACAACAAAATTCCCTATTCTACTCATTAACATAATTAAATTTCACAAAAGACTTTAGAAAGTGATATGAAAATTGAGAAATAAGGCAAGGACAATATGTCAAATATAAGGCCTAACACCTAGTCTAAATGGCTTGTATGCAATGAATGTATGAATCTTGTGAATTATCAAGTATGAAGAGATGGGCAATATTTGCTTATGATTAAATTATTTTCATTGAAATGTTTGAATCTCTAGCCACTGTGTTGATAAATCTTCTTATACTAGCATGTAAATGTGTAAAACAAGCTAGGTTGAGTCACATTTAAGCTCAGGAGATATATCATTTGTTTGTATCTTTGTATAAAATATGTGTGTGTGTGTGTGTGTTTATATACACACACATGTGTGTGTGTGTTTATATACACACACGTGTGTGTGTGTGTTTAGGCTGTAGATTGAGAGGTTTTATGAAATCATATGTATGAGTCAAGCCCCCAATTCTCACCAGAACCACCGCGACCAAGATTAGACGAAGTCCTTGGAAAACCATCAATGTCATACCTTATGCATATCTATGTTCATATGTACAAGGTGGGGCTAAGTTTTGATAATATAAGGGTTCGAGCACTAAGTTGTAATAAGCCATGTGTAATAGAACCACCATGACCGAGTTCTAAGATCGGGAAGGACTGAGTACTCTGATATTGCATATATCACAAGCTAGAAGTTTAGGGACCATAGGAGCAAGGAATCTTGGGCCTTATGCACCATGTGATTAGGTGCTATGACCAAGCACTGAGAGTGGGAAATCCAACACCATTGGATATCTCGGAAGTTTTGGCACCATTGGATGGACCCCAAAAGATTTACCCCGAAGGTTCTAAGCAAAGTTATGGCCTGATTCTACCAAGATATATGTGTTGGGATGATGTGGTAGTGGGGCAGTGGTTAACACTCAATGGAATTTTATGGAAATCACTACATTTTCCCTGTGACGAGAATAATGCGAATTGTAAGGGGCCTAAATCCTTCAGTGGAACCCATAATTACATGGCACTAAGCATGGGGAGGGCATGACAAAGGATGAAAAAAACTCAACATTTGGGACCGATGATGTCATCTCAGACCCTAGACCCTGGAGATTTTAGAAGAAGGCATGGTAGAAGGTCTCAAGATTTTGGTTTCGAGGTGACATGGCTTGCATAGGGCCCACTCGTTGGGGTCAAGAGTTGTGTGATGTGAAAAATCTCGTGCATAATCCAAGGGGAAGGCATAGCCTTCACGTTGAGTATACGATTGAATGTTGAGGACTGAATCGTAACCCCGACTATTGTCGCGGGATACGATTGAGATTTTATCTCTGGGGTGAGTGAGCAAGGGTGGCTCGCGTGACTTATAAATTATAATACATATATGCTTATATAATTGTAATACAAACCACATTCATTGAAGGTTGTGACACGACATGAGCACGTTAGTAGCTATGTAGAATTACCACGTGGTAATGGTTCGATGATTATTTGCATAGCCACGTGGGCGTCATGTGGCAGGTCAAGATGTCGTGTATTCATTGATTGGCCAATATTTTCATAGCCATATTTTTTAATGTGGAAATCGAATTGGAGAAAATTTTATATCGTTAGAAAGGTCTCGATGAGATAAATGCAACAACGTCATTAGCTATAAGTTTTGAGAAAATAATAAAAAAAAAGGTAAAAATTTTTAGATGCCATCTCCATAATTGAACCATGGAAGTTTGGGTCGTCACTGTAACTGCCTCCTTCTGCTCTTGGTTTGGGCTAGGGCTAGTAGGGGGTATGTTATAGCATCAATCTCCAGGGCCCCAGTTTGGATAAGGCTTGTAAACCTTCCCTTTTATTTTTGGAATATCCCATCACTTTCCTCTATTAGGAATGCGTTGGGAAAGTTTTATTGTCATTGTCCTGAAACTAGAAAATTTTACAAGATTACTTGTGCCTATATATTTATGGAGATGGACTTCCACAAGGGTTTTCCCGTAGAGATTAATTGGACGGCTCCAAACTGTGTTTGGGTCAAAAATATCGGCTATGATAATATTTCATTTTTGTGTATAGCATGCTATGAAATGAGGCATGTAATTAAAAATTGCCCCAAACGTTCTCAAAATAGTGAAGACTGGAAAAATTCCTGAAGGCCCAAATGGTGGGAAGGAGTGCAAGGTGATCATTATACGATATATAAAGAGGAATAACTTCAGGATAAGAAAGAACTAAAAGACAATAAATAAGTAGATACAACCAAATAAAATGCATCTACAACAACAATATCCAAGCAGGAAAATAAGCATGCCAATGTGGACTGTTCAGATGCCAGTAAGGACTCTTCAGACATAGTGAAATTGGAAAAGCAACAAACCCTCATGGAAAACAAATCCCCTTAGGAAACCGCATGGAATAACGTTGAAAAGGCAACTTCTATGGAAAATCGGTTGAATGAGAAAAAATTCAATAATAGCAACATGCACTTACCGAAGAATGACCCATCAAACTATGTAGAAAATGCAGGTTGGACTCACATTGGGAAGAAAGGAAAAAGTTTTTCACTAAGAAAATAAAGAAGCCAAACTAAATCAAAATAAAAATAGTGAAAAATGGAATGTAAATGTATTTGGATATTGGGGATTTTTTGGAAATTTTTTAGTTGGAAAGGGACTAGAATTTTTGTATCATGAATTTAGATTTAGCCTTTGTGTTCAATCTCAAATTTGCAACCTTTACAACTTTTAGAACTCACTAAAACATGTAAATAATTACGGCCATGTATCAAGCTATTATAATATAAATAATATCCATTTCATTAATAAAAATTTAAAACATACATTTAAATTCCAAAAAAATCTAAAAAAAATATTCAATTAATTTAAAAACATATAACTTCCAACCAAATTATTTTACAAATTAAAATTATAAATTAATAAAAATTTAAAATAATGATAATAAACTCTCATATATATATATATATAATTCACTTCTATTCAATAATGTACAAAAGAATTTGGATAATTTTTCATTTAACTTTTAGTCAAATATATTTCAATGATTTTATTTTATGCTTTATGAATATATTTAGCGTGAAGTTATTGATTATGATTTTTAATTTAAAGTAATTGTATTTAGAGGAGCATTTAATGCTCGTTAGTTTTTTCAATGTTTAATTTGGATTATATATATAGGGTAATTTCAACTATAATATATATATATATATATATATAAGTTAATTTTTAATTTAAATATTATAAAACATCAATTATTTCACAATTACAATGGTTTTTTAATATGTTTTTAATATTATAACTGAGTATTTTATGGTTAACACAAAATTGATTTGTGGTTTTTAAAAAGAAATAATAATAACAAAAAAAAATATTTCTCAATTAGAAATAAAATATTTTGATATCCATATTAAGTAACTTAATTTTATATCAACTTTAAAATAAAAAATATCTTATATTTTCATTTCTTAGTGTAAGTACCTAGCGTGGGCCACACTAACCCTTAGTTGACTAGATGTTTTAGCATGTTGAGTGGATGTTTTAGCATGTGATCCTCCAGGGTTGACTTGTGGCTACAAGCGACCTCGGCCACACCAACCCTTAGTTGACTGGATGTTTTAGCATGTCTCATACACCAACCCTTAGTTGAATGGATGTTTTAGCACATCTCATACACCAACCCTTAGTTGACTGGATGTTTTAGCATGTCTCATCCCCCGACTGACTAGATTTTTTAGCATGTCTCCTCCCCTAGCATAGAGCACAACCACCCCCCATGAGGTTTGATCCTAGGTCACCTTGCTGACAAGGGCCATCCATAACCAGTTGTGCTAGTGAGACTTGACATAATTCCTTTACTTTTAAAAATATTTCAATGTTCATATTGAATAACATAATTTTATGTCAAATTTATATATAGTGAGATAAAGTAATTGAAACAAAAAAAAACAAACAACCAAACTCTTATATTTTCACTTATGAGAGTATGAATGTAAGAAAGATGTGTAATTCTTTTATTTTTTTTAATATTTCAATATATATTAAATAAAATATTCGAATTATCCATGTTAACTAATATTACTTCAATATCAATTCTTATATATGTAATATAAAGAATAAAGTTACAGTGTCTGTGTGTGAGCCTTGGCCATAAATAAAAATTTTTCATGTCCATCTTAATTAAATAATTTTATATGAATTGATATACATAGAGAAAAAAGTAATTAAAAGTAAAAAAAATAAAATTACTTCCTAATAAGAAAAACATGGTGTACTTGATATTTATCTAATATGAAGTTGATATGATGTATTTAAAAAAACAATTATATAAAAAAATTTCAATATGAGGTCATAAATAAAATTATACTTAAGCATTGAATATTTTATTCATGGTCGACGTTGAAATTTTATTTGTTATCAATATTTTTTTAATACCATATATCAACTTCATAATAAGAATATATATATTTTAGTATTTTTTAAGTACCATATATATATGGTTTATGGACATTGAGTGGCTTTTTTAAATACCATATATCAACTTCATATTAAGAATATACGTTTTTTTAATGTAGTTCATGGACACTCAGTGCCCACTACTACGACCATGGGAAAAGGTAGATCAACCCAAAGGCCAAACTAGCAAGGCCTAACCCCAAGGGCGTTGAGGTGATTTGACCTCGTGCCCTCCTGATAGTTGAAGTACTTAGCAACAAGAACTTGACCAACTGAGCTATCCCTTGGGGCTTCATATTACGAACATACCATGCACATTGAAATATGTTATGTATGACCCACATTGCAAACTTGTTTGTCATTAATATTTTTTAAATACCACATACTAACTTTATATTGAGAATCAAATCAATTGCATATGTTCTTCTTCTTAGGAAGTAATTTAATTTTTTATACTTCTAATTATTTCTTTTTCCTACTTATATCAAGTTCATATAAATTTATTCGATTTAAAATAGGCATTGAAATATTGTATTTATGGTCAATGCACCCACTCTCTCTCTAAATATAGAGCTTTGTATTTACAAATATATTATTAATAAAAAAACATTTTAACGTTGACAATATAAACCATAAATAAAATATTTCACTGCCCATTTCAAATAAAATATTTCAATGTCAACTATACTATATAAAACAATTGAAAATAAAATATTTTAATGTCCATCTTGAGTAAAATATATCAATGTCAATTATGTATATATCATATAAATCAATTGAAAAAACGAATTCCTATGGTTGAAATATTTGGAGTAGTCTAACTAATCTATATTTTTGTCTTTCTCCCAATATATTTTTTTAGTTTGAATTCTATAAAAGATTTGTTGGGATTGCAAGTTTAAGTTGTGTTGTCTACACAATGTGAGTGGGGATAAATCCATTTATACATTAAAAATGCAATTTAAACAATTACAAGTTACAATCTCATTAAAAATTGCATCTCCTTAACATTTTAAGAGGGTATTGCTCAAAATGAAGGAGATTTACAATTCCTTCTATGTTTGGCATGGAGTTGATATATATATATATATAATATATATATATATATATATATAATATATATATATATACACACACACACATATTAAGAGTGCTCAAATCTTTTGATGTGCAAAACTTTTTTCAAATTTTGCACTCTAAAAGAGGTTTGCACTTCAAGAGATTTGATCCCTCTTGATACTTGATAGATATTTGATCCTTCTTGATGCTTGATAGATATAAGGTTAAAATTTATCTATATTTATATTAAATGAGGTGCATAATAAAATAATTTACTCCATAAATTAAAATCAAATTTTTTTTTTCAAAAAACTCAAAATATTTATTTACTAAAACTAATTTTACAAAATTATTAAATTAATACTTACTAGAAATATGATTTTATTCTCTTCTAAAAATTACTCCTCAATTAAAATAATTACATAAAATTCTTATAAATAATAATATCAAAATTTGTAAAAACCCAATAAAAAATGCAAATATGATGAGTTCTCTCATGCATATATGACTTTAAGAATCCAATCCATTTTTCCATGCTCCTCATGTAAATATGATTTTTTCCATGTTCCGCATCTAAATATGATTTTTCCATGATCCTTATACATTAGTGGTTTTCGTGAGTGTGTGTTTTGGAGATCTGACGTCATTTAAACATGTTTTTTTTTTTGAATATGTTCATACGTACACCTCAGTGTAGTTAAGGATGGTTGAAATTTAAAAAATGAGAATAACACATAAAATAATAAATAAATAATTATTACATTATTTTATTGTCAAATAGAACCACATATATAATCATTTTTTTTTAATGATTATAATATATTATTATGTCATTAATTTTTAATACATTATTATTAAATAAGTGTTTTTCTTTCGTTTTATTATATTGTTTTTTCATTTTTAGTTTTAGTTTTCATGGTTTTTTTTTGTCAGCTTAATTTTTTCCTTATTTATTTTTATTTATTTATTCATTTCTCTGTCTTTTTCTCTCAACAATTTACATCTTAATGATTGGTCTTGGTCTAGACTCAAAATGTCGATTTAGAATGATCACCGCAAATAAAAGTCTGGAAGAAAATTATGACCATCACAGAAACTTGCAAACAAGCATTGAAATAATTTCTATGGATGAAATTTCACTCTTAATTTTTTTCATGATTGTCTTGTATTTTAACCTTGCTACTAATACTATATAAAACAAAAATTAACAGAGAGAACATATAACTAGATGGAGAACCCACCTTAATGATGTCAAGTGCCCTTTTGCCATCTTTAAAGCTAGTTAATTCCAAATCCACTACCTTTGTTGCCATTATGGCGACATTGAATTTAGTTTCTTCATTAGTAGCTGTACATCATCAATAATTAACAATATTCCCTATTGGGCATCTGATTGTTCCACGAGAACTCTTCCAACAATAGTTCTCCCAATATAGGTCTATTGTATGAATATATCTAGTTTAGCTTCTATGGATGTTCCTCATATTTGGGATCCATCTATCTACATTTTCATTAAATTTCACATAAGAAAGAAACCTTCATTCAACTTATGCTCCTTATTATGCATTGTGTATTTCTTTACAAATCTCAAGTGTAGTGTGTTCCCAAAAGGCTGTTATAGATTGTTCTACATTCAATTGAGCACATTAATGAAGTGGTTTCCTTAGTCCATGATGGCCTCTCCGTCCCAAGGTTTGGCTTAAACATGACATAATGGAACAGGAGGAGGGGAAAACCTTTTTGAAAATTAGAGAGGGTGCAATCCATATCATAGAAACCCACTTCTCAGGTATGAAGAAGCTCAACAAAGCTAAGAGGCATTAGGGAGGAATCAATTTAAACCTAGAATTGATGAGAGAATGGGTAGCTATCAAAGATAGAACAATAGCTAGGAGGTTAGCTATAGAGAGTATAGGTTTATAAAGGAAGTCCATATTCTAGTCTAGCTAAGCAACTTCACACACAAACCAGAGGGGGACAAGAACATAAATGCATACTAGCTTAAGTGTTGGGGATTTGGAATTTGTTTGGAACCATAGATGAGACTCTTGGAAAATCTAGGACTAGGAGAACTTCTCTCTCGACAGTTAAAGAAGCACAAACCTAAAAAGCCAAGGATGTCAAAAGAAATAAGAATTTAAATGTCAGACTAGTTTAGACTTTATTACCATAACTCTCTCTATAATGTGATCTCCCCTTACATATTTTGTATCAGCCATCATGACTCTAGAGTCTTCATCTTTGGTACAATCCCAATTATGATTCATTGTAGAGAAGGCTCTCGGACTGAAACTAATAACTAAAACCAAGGCTCTTAATGCCATATACTTCCTTGCAATGGTATCAAACTATTTATATTGCCAAGTGTGTGGACTCTCAATCCACCACTTTATGATCACAGGAGGGAATCCTCATTTGACACCCACCATGGAGAGTATGCTTTACTAATTCCATTTCTAAAACCTTTTTAATAATATATAAATATTATATTACATTTAAATCTTGTTATACAATGACATATATAATAGGTTAATTGAACACTAATTTTATATTAATTTATACAAATAATTTTTTTATTAAATAAACTTATTTTTATTAAACCAATACTAGATTACATATATCAAAATCCTTTTGTTGTGTTCTGCCATATTGGAAATCAAATTAGTAGCAAAATTTAATATCTTTTGTCCCAAATGTCCATATACTAGTTGGATACATACAAAAAGATATACTTACCAAGACTTCATTATGCAAGACATAATGCCACAATACTAGTAAATTCCAAGTGAAGTAGAAAACCTTAAGTTAACTAAAACTATCTAGAGGATGTGGGAATATCAAATTAAATCAATAGTGTCTAGAATGACTACATTGACTTGAGGTGTAGGATTTGGATTGTTGTAGAGTTGCTCCTCAATAAAAGCAAATTCTTCATGTTATTCCACCCCCAATACCAACACCAACTTAGTTAAAATAAATTTTAACTATTATTATTTATCACTATTAATTTATTATTATATATCCCACAATTCAAAAATAATAATAAAAAAATAATAATGAAACACAATTTTAAAATATAGAGCTTTGATTCAATTTTGTAATGATAATATACATAGATTAGGATCGCAACTAATGACTACACAAATTACATTACTTTGATAAACCATTACAATTATGTATTTAAATAATTATAAATGTTATATTACTTTGATTTGCCATTTCATCTATGCAGATAGATATATTAGGCCGAGAATTGGTAACTCCACGAATAAGTGATTTGCATTAAGAAAAAATCATGAATGTATACAAGGAGAGGGAGACTATTGGAATTTGTATTCCAATGTCTCTTGAGCTTATATATTTTCTTATTTACATTATTTACAATAAGAATTTTACTTACAATAAGCCTCCCATCCTCATCTTCCTTCTCTGTGCACATAGGGCCTCCTCCTTCCGCGTGTAAAAGAATATGTAAATCAAGAATGTAATTTTTCCCTCGTCGTCCTTCTTGTTGTAACTAAAGGAGTATCCCTCCTCCTTCTCAGCCACAATGGTTCTATCCATTCTGAGTGGTCTACGCAGGCCCACTCCATGGACAACACAACCCATACTATGCATAATTTTGTCCTTTTCTTGCTTGTAATGTTTGCCCAATAGGAACATGGGCTTGTCCTTGATTTCAACAGATTTAATAACATAGTCAGGTCCATTAATACCACTTAGTCAACCCATGACTAATATTTTAAAAAATCAACTTCCTAAAGCAATCTCCCTCCTCAAGCAATGGAATTTGTGTTTGTCAGCCATTTTAGATTATAATTACATAATCACAAGGAATTTTTGTTTACATAGGGAATTAATCTGCACGGGATGTCACAATCCCCACCCCCTTAGAGGAACATTGTCCTTGGTGTTTTCATTCACAAGCACAAAGGAAACATGCTTAAACCAAGAATAAGTGATTTGGATCTTTATATTTACAGCTCAATTACAATTGCAATTCACATATACAATTGCTCGCTCAACAACTCAATAAACATGAAAATTATCCTTGGACCAGCCACTTACTGTGGCTTTTTTGCAGTCTTCTTTGTGCTTCTATTATGCACTATGATATCTTCAAGTTGTTGCAACCCTCTTTTCAATTAGATTCATTCACCTAAACATGGAAATTCCCATGCTTTCCTGTTAACATGGAATACAATCTCTCATGAGATTCATCATAAAGAATTTACAAAAAATTAAATTATACATATGGTCTTGTCCTTCGAATGGATTCTTAGCCATTGACACACATCTTTAACAAAGCCCATTTATCAAGTGTTCTCAATATCTCCATGTTAGAACACCACAATGGCCACAAATTAGTCATTAACAAGCCCATTTATCAAGTGTTCTCAGTAGCTCCTCGCTATTACACTACGATGGCCACAAATCAGTCATTAACAATCCCATTTATCATGTGTTCTCAACAACTTCTCTTTGTTACACCACAATGGCTATAAACCAGTCATTAACGAGCCCATTTATCAAGTGTTCTCAATATCTCCTTGTTGTTACACATCAATATTGGCCATAAATTAACAAAGAGGTTCATGTAGAGCATAGAGAGTCTCAGTTCAAATTTGGAGAGAGAGATATAGTTAATAATGAGGAGGTTTTATCAGTTGCATTACTCTTAAAATAATAAGAGTGCACTCTCCAAAAAATTCTTAGTGTAACTTCCACTTGTGTTCTCAACGTAACCTCGTGGAACTACCATCAGGTGTTATCAACCCACTAGTCCCAGGTGCCTCAACCTCCCATAAGTTGTCAAACAACCTAGTCTCTAGTGGATTTATTAGTCTGTAAGGCACAACCACTGCTTAATGATTATTAACTAGAAATCCTTTTGGGTTTCTTAGCCGAACTATTATCTAAGCTTACTCTGTGATTATTAGCTAGCAATCCACCTGGCTTTCTTAGTTAACTATCATCAGAGCTCCTCTATGATCATCAACCAACAAGACTTATGGGTTTCTCATCAATGCGATCATTAGAGTTATGCTCCGTGATTATTATTCAACAAGACTTATGGAAACTACGCTATCATCAAAGCTTCTTTACTCCATCAAACTCTATTTTGACATCAACACAGTGCTTAGTGGAGTACATGTCAAATCCTATAATCAAGGATTTTGATTATTATTTAAGGTACCTACTGCCACAACCATCAACATTTCCTTGTCATTTACATGACACAACATGTGCATATAAAAATAATATTCTTATGTCAATAAAATCATTAGATAGTCAGGGTTTCCTTTCACTATAAATTCCTCTTTCAACCAAGAATCTCATTGGACAACTTATTATGTCATCCCATATAGCCATTTATATTTGCATCCACTAAATTTGTACAATAATTCTTCCACAAGAATGATTCCCAACAAGGCCTTGTCAAACAAAATGGCATTAATACATACATATCAACATGATCATGAACGTACATTTGCGTATGTAATTAGATTCAAGTTTAAGAGAAGCCATTTTCATGGTTTCCATATCATTTTCCATTATCCTCATGGACCAAACTATCCCACTTGGTCATCATACTACCATTCACTTAGTCGTGGACAATCATATGTTAATTAAAATCAGATTTTAGATAACTCCATGAATTGTTGTTATTTACACAAATAGTTTTTAGCCTTTACATAATTATGTTTCCTTCTTGTTGTCATATTTATTAGTGATGCTCCAATATACACAAGCGATGGTCTTTTACCAACCCATTGCCCAAGCCCAACCTTTTTCATTTTTTTTAAGCTCATGCTCTTTATTTATGTGTGGGTCTATTATGTCACATATCCCTGTTGGGTTTCACACAGTCCTTTTTCTTGGGCTCCATGGATTTCCTACCACCCCAACCAATCTCTCCCAAGTCCCTAAGCATGGAAATAAAAAGGAAAATTTCAAGATAAACAAAGAGAAAGCAACAAAAAGAAGAAGTCACAAAAAAAATTATAAAAATTTTAACACTGCAACATGGCCATGCACAATTCAACAATCAAAAGATGATAAATCCATGAATCCAATGGTTTAAGGCCACAATAAATAAGCATAAAACAAGGTAGTCTGAAAATCAACTCAATCCCCATGAGTCCATCGTTTCTAATGTTTCAATAATAAGGCTCATCCCAAGCCTTCTTCATGCTTTCACTGCAACCTTTTAACTTTGTGGTGCCCCTCCAATTTTTCCCAAAAGGAATTCTTTCAATGCTTATCAAAAGGTCTTGAGGGAATGCCCCCTCCTCTTTATTTTCTTCCAAAATTTTACCTTGTTGTTTCAAGTGTCTCAGAGCTCTTACCAGCTACTCTTTTCTTACTGTACCAATCTCTTTATGTGTTGCAACATACATTCAACTGTTAATTTTATTAATGCAAAATACATATTGGTTGTTCCCCTACCATACTATACCAAGCATGCTGTCCTGCAGCTACACACATATCTCAATTTGTTCAATAGTCATAACTCTCAAAATCCAAGACATAATTGTTGAAAATAGCAACAAGAAATGTTAAAAATAGAATCCAAAATATTCCAATTTTAATTTGTCCTTGAATTAAAATTTTGAATTACATTTGAATTTAGTCTCACTAGTTGCTTGAAAAATAATTAATTAATTCATTATGGATTAATTAGTTGGAGAAATTCAAGCTAGAAGTCTTTGTGAAGTCATGCAAGAGTTATCCCTTGAATTGAGGAGATTATCCCTTAATTAAGGAGATAAGATTGAGTTATATTTGAGTTGTAATTAGTTAGCTAAGTTAACTAAGCTATGTCTATTTGAATTAGTTCCAAACAGTTTGAGGAACTAATTGTGAGTTCAGTCAATTAATGCATGCATGCATCAAACTACTGTACTCCAGATAACTAAAGATTCTCTCATCAGTAACTCATGCATGTCTATTCAGAGAAAGACCTAGTTGAGATTAAAGACAGAAACATTGTACTATCAGTTGCATGAGTTTTCCTATAAAGGAAACTCATCCATGCAGAAGGAACAAGGTTCCTTGAGAATTTCGCGGTTTTACATGGTGTGAGATTAGTGTGAGTGATCAGTGTTACACTTGATAACAATAGGATCACCCAGGAGAAATAGCGCAATGAAATAGGAGGCTTGCAGGGCAGAGGAAAAATTTTGTGAGAAGCCTTGTTTGCCTGTGAGCATCTAGGAGGATTGTACTAAGAGCTGGCTAGCTGTGAGAGCTAAGGTTTTGTGTAATTCTGAGATATTTCCACCTTGTATGATAATACAAATAGTGGGGTTTTTAGTTGAGGCTTTCCCCTTAGTATTTTCTGTGTTTCATGTGTATTAATTCTTCTTCTTATGGTTTTATGTGTTCAGCCCTGATTCAGCTCGATCTTTAAGCTTCCGCAAGTTTGATAGTAGAAGTAGATTATAGTATTTTTCTTTGGTATATTGCATTATCGAGTTAATCTACAGTCAGATTTTCTACATAGATATTAGAGGTAGATTTGTAGAGAATTTGAAAGAAATTCTATATGGTACCAGAGCTAGCTGATCTATAGAGAAATTTATACATGGTATTAGAGCCAAGTTTATCGGAGCAGTGAACAATATACGAAGAAGAGAATTCGAAGTAAAAAAAAAAAAAAGGGGGCTGTGAGTTTGCAGAGCAAACTTCAAATTTTTTGTGCAAAATTGTCAGAAACAAATAGCAGATCTGGATTCCTTGCAAAAAAATACCCAAATTCAAAAAAAATTGGCTGAATCGGAGTTCGGATGAAGGAGATATCGCTAATTTAAAATCAACTCTTTTCCAGAAAATTTTGTGACGACAGGAAAGATGAAATATATTGGTGTGCTAGCCAAGAACCTATATGCACTTGAGGTACAAGATGCATGCAAAGCTTTGAGGAGCAAGGAAAATATTAGATACTTGGTGGTTGAGAAGGAGAGTAAATTACCTCCCAACATGCAGTCCCAGAAGTAGTCTCAGAAAATTGTGGAGGAGCCACAATTGGATCAGGGATCACATGCAACCATACCTCCAAGTGTGAGGTGGGGCGATGTGAAGTGATAGTCCCAAGAAGGCTGAAATTGGGTAGGGTCCATTGAGAGGTTTTATCTCATGGATCGTACCTTGCCACGAGAGCCCAAATTACATAGTAGCAGGAGGAATCAGTGAGATTGATGCAGTCAGAGATCAAAGTGACAGAGGCTAGATCAGTCAGATATTGAAGAGCGTAGATAAGGATTGACAGCAGTGCAGAAAGGTTGAGTCAACAGAAGCGCATAGTTTTCAGTCAACAAAGGCAATAGTAGTCAGATACTTTGATGACAAAGGCATCATTCTTATTCATGTTGGATGCTTTTTTGTTTATGGGATTGCTGGAGCAACAACACTAGAGAGAAGTGTTGCATGTAGAACATTCCAAAGGTTCAGGATCGGGATCGATTTGAATTCCTTTCTTGTTGAGAGGGGGTGTTGAAAATATCAACAAGAAATGTTAAAAATAGAATCTAGAATATTCCAATTATAATTTGTCCTTGAATTAAAATTGTGTATTAAATTCGAATTTAGTCTCACTAGCTGCTTGAAAAATAATCAATTAATTCATTATGGATTAATTAGTTGGAGAAATTCAAGCTAAAAGTATTTGTGAAGTCATGCAAGATTTATCCCTTAAATTAAAGAGATTATCCCTTAATTAAAGAGATAAGATTGAGTTATATTTGAGTTGTAATTAGTTAGCTCAGTTAACTAAGTTATGTCTAGTTAAATTAGTTCCAAACAGTATGAGGAACTAATTGTGAGTTCTGTCAGTTAATGCATGCATGCATCAAACTAGTGTACTCCAGATAACTGAAGATTCTCTCATCAGTAACTCATGCATGTCTATTTAGAGAAAGACCCAACTAAGATTAAAGATAGGGACATTGTACTATCAGTTGCATGAGTTTTCCTATAAAGGAACTTCTCATTGTTTGCCTGTGAGCATCTAGGAGGATTGTACTGAGAGTTGGCTAGATGTGAGAGCTAAGGCTTTGTGTAATTCTGAGATATTTCCACCTTGTATGATAATACAGATAGCAGGGTTTTTAGCTGAGGCTTTCCCTTGAGTATTTTCTATGTTTCATGTGTATTGATTCTTCTTCTTATGGTTATATGTGTTCAGCTTGATCTTTAAGCTTCCACAAATTTGATAGTAGAAGTAGATTATAGTATTTTGCTTTGGTATATTGCATTATCAAGTTAATCTACAGTCAGATTTTCTACATAGATCTCAAAGGTAGATTTGTAGAGAATTTGTCGGAAATTCTATATGGTATCAGAGCTAGCTGCTCTATAGAGAAATTTCTACATGGTATTAGAGCCAAGTTTATCGGAGCAGTGAACAGTATATGAAGAAGAGAATTCGAAGTAAAAAATAAATAAATAATTAGGCCGTGAGTTTGCAGAGCAGACTTGAAATTTTTTGTGCAAAATTTTTAGAAACAAATAACATATCTGGATTCCTTGCGAAAAATACCCAAATTCAAAAAAAAAAATCTGCTGAATCGGAGTTCATATGAGGGAGATATCGCTGAATTAAAATCAGCTCTTTTCTAGAAAATTTCGTGACGGCGAGAAAGATGAAATAGATTGGTGTGCTAGCCAAGAACCTGTATGCACTTGAGGTACAAGATGCATGCAAAGCCTTGAGGAACAAGGCAAAGGTTAGATACTTGGTGGTTGAGAGGGAGAGTAAATTACCTCTCAACATGCAGTCCCAAAAGAAGTCTTAGAAAATTGTGGAGGAGCCACAATTGGAGAAGTGGGCAGAGGGATCACGTGCAGCCATACCTCCAGGTGTGAGGTGGGGCGATGTGAAGTGATAGTCGCAAGAAGACTGAAATTGGGCAGGGTCCATTGAGAGATTTTATCTCATGGATCGTACCTTGCTACGGGAGCCCAAAGTACATAGTAGCGGGAGGAATCAGTTGGATTAATGCAGTCAGAGATCAAAGTGATAGAGGCTAGAGCAGTCAGATACTGAGGAGTGTAGAGACTAATTGACAATAGTGCAGAAAGGCTGAGTCAGCAGAAGCGCAGAGTTTTCAGTCGATAGAGGCAATAGTAGTCAGAGACTTTGATGACAGAGGCATCATTCTGATTCATGTTGGATGTTTTTTTTTTTTTTGTTTCTGGGATTGTTGGAGCAACAACACTAAAGAGAAGCATTGCATGCAGAACATTCCAAAGGTTTAGGATTGGGATATAGTTGAATTTCTTTCTTGTTGAGAGGGAGTGTTGAAAATAGCAACAAGAAATGTTAAAAATAAAATCTAGAATACTCCAATTTTAATTTGTCCTTGAATTAATTGTGAATTAAATTTGAATTTAGTCTCACCAACTGCTTGAAAAATAATTAATTAATTCATTATGGATTAATTAGTTGGATAAATTCAATCTAGAAGTCTTTGTGAAGTCATGCAAGATTTATCCCTTAAATTAAGGAGATTATCTCTTAATTAAGGAGATAAGATTTAGTTATATTTGAGTTGTAATTAGTTAGATCAGTTAACTAAGTTATGTCTAGTTAAATTAGTTCCAAACAGTATGAGGAACTAATTGTGAGTTCAGTCAGTTAATGCATGCATGCATCAAACTAGTGTACTCTAGATAACTGAAGATTCTCTCATCAGTAACTCCTGCGTGTCTATTCAGAGAAAGACCCAGTTGAGATTAAAAACAGGGACATTGTACTATCAGTTGCATGAGTTTTCCTATAAAGGAAACTCATCCATGCAAAAGGAACAAGGTTCCTTGAGGATTGCGTAGTTTTACAGGGTGTGAGATCAGTGTGAGTGATCAGTGTTACACTTGGTAACAGTAGGATCACCCAAGAGAAACAATGCAAGGAAATAGAAGGCTTGGAGGGTAGAGGAGAAGGTTTGTGAGAAGCCTTGTTTGCTTGTGAGAATCTAGAAGGATTGTACTGAGAACTCGCTAGCTGTGAGAGCTAAGGCTTTGTGTAATTATGAGATATTTCCACCTTGTATGATAATACAGATAGAGGGGTTTTTAGCTGAGGCTTTCCCCTAAGTATTTTTTTGTGTTTCATGTGTATTGATTCTTCTTCTTATGGTTATATGTGCTCAGCTCTGATTCATCTCGATCTTTAAGCTTCCACAAATTTGATAGTAGAAGTAGGTTATAGTATTTTGCTTTGGTATATTGCATTATTGATTTAATCTACAGTCAGATTTTCTACATAGATCTTAGAGGTAGATTTGTAGAGAATTTGCAAGAAATTCTATATGGTATCAGAGCTAGTTGATCTATAGAGAAATTTCTACATGGTATCAGAGCCAATTTTATCGAAGAAAAGTTTATCAGAGCATGAACAGCATTCGAAGAAGAGAATTCGAAGTAAAGAAAAAAATGGGCCGTGATTTTGTAGAGCATATCTGAACTTTTTGTGCAAAATTTTCAAAAACAAATAGCAGATCTTTATTCCTTGTGAAAAAATACCCAAATTCAAAAAAAACATCTACTGAATTAGAGTTCGGATGAGGGAGATATCGCTAATTTAAAATCAGCTCTTTTTCTAGAAAATTTCATGACAACGGGAAATATGAAATAGATCGGTGTGCTAGCCAAGAACATATATGCACTTGAGGTACAAGATGCATGCAAAGCCTTGAGGAGCTAGGCAAACGTTGTATACTTGGTGGTTGAGAGGGAGAGTAAATTACCGCTCAACATGCAATCCCAAAAGAAGTCTCAGAAAATCATGGAGGAGCCAAAATTGGAGAAGTGGGCAGAGGGATCACATGCAGCCATACCTTCAAGTGTGAGGTGGGGCGATGTGAAGTGATAGTCCCAAGAAGGCTGAAATTGGGTAGGGTCCATTGAGAGGTTTTATCTCATGGATCGTACCTTGCTACGAGAGCCCAAAGTACATAGCAGTGGGAGGAATCAGTGAGATTGATGCAGTCAGAGATCAAAGTGACAGAGGCTAGAGAAATTAGATACTTAAGAGCGCAAAGAAGGATTGACAACAGTGCAGAAAGGCTGAGTCAGTAGAAGCGCAGAGTTTTCGGTCGACAGAGGCAATAACAGTCAGAGACTTTGATGATAGAGGCATCTTTCTGATTCAAGTTGGATATTTTTTTGTTTATGGGATTGTTGGAGCAAAAACACGAGAGAGAAGTGTTGCATGCAGAATATTCCAACGGTTCAAGATGGGTATCGAGTTGAATTCCTTTCTTGTTGAGAGGGAATGTTGAAAATAGCAACAAGAAATGTTAAAAATAGAATCCAAAATATTCCAATTTTAATTTGTCCTTGAATTAAAATTGTGAATTAAATTCGAATTTAGTCTCACTAGCTACTTGAAAAATAATTAATTAATTCATTATGGATTAATTAGTTGGAGAAATTCAAGCTAGAAGTCTTTATGAAGTCATGCAAGAGTTATCCCTTAAAGTAAGGAGATAATATTGAGTTATATTTTAGATGTAATTAGTTAGCTCAGTTAACTGAGTTATGTCTGGTTAAATTAGTTCCAAACAGTTTGAGGAACTAATTGCATTAACTGAGTTCAGTCAGTTAATGCATGCATGCATCAAACTAGTGTACTCTAGATAACTGAAGATTCTCTCATCAGTAACTCATGCATGTCTATTCAGAGAAAGTCTCGGTTGAGATTAAAGACTGGGACATTGTACTATCTCTTGCATGAATTTTCCTATAAAGGAAACACATCCATGTAGAAGGAACAAGGTTCCTTGAGGATTGCACAGTTTTACAGGGTGTGAGATCAGTGTGAGTGATCAATGTTACACTTGGTAACAGTAGGATCACCCAGGAGAAACAACGCAAGGAAATAGGAGGCTTGGAGGGCAGAGAGAAAGGTTTGTGAGAAGCCTTGTTTGCTTGTGAGCATCTAGGAGGATTGTACTGAGAGATGGCTAGCTGTGAGAGCTAAGGCTTTGTGTAATTCTGAGATATTTCCACCTTGTATGATAATACAGATAGCGGGGTGTTTAGCTGAGGCTTTCCCTTGAGTATTTTATGTGTTTCATGTGTATTGATTCTTCTTCTTATGGTTATATGTGTTCAACTCTGATTCAGCTCGATCTTTAAGCTTCCGCAAGTTTGATAGTAGAAGTAGACTATAGTATTTTTCTTTGGTATATTGCATTATTGAGTTAACCTACAACCATATTTTCTACATAGATCTCATAGGTAGATTTGTAGAGAATTTGCAGGAAATTCTATATGGTATCAAAGCTCGCTGATCTATAGAGAAATTTCTACAATAATTAGGTATACTAATTTTCAACAAAATTTTCAAAATTAAAATTTTGATGCACATGAGCATATCAGTTCATTTATCATCATGCCTACACAGGTTTAAAATTTTGCCTTTTACAAAAACCATCAACATGAATTACAGTCAACATCTTTACGAAGGCAGACAATATCAATTGAATACAAGGCTCTTTATCGAGATTATTATTATAAAATTTTAAAACTCATCCTTTACCAGTTTTGTAGTTAGCCTTCTTTGCCCAAGCCAACAACCATTGCATATGCAATCTCAAGGGGGTTAGCTAGAAAACCATATACTTATAATTCTTCACATTTACAAATGCATCATAGGATTTGCATGCAATCCCAAATTAGCACCCAGCCATTCATTACACTACTATACCCAACATTCAGTTTGCACATGCAAATAATCAATATACCATCCATGGTTACAATGTTGTAACTAGCACCTACAACAAGTAGTTATCAAACTAGTTGACTCTCAAATAGAATCATGAACATTATACCTTCATTTCTTTTGCGATAGAGCCCATCCAATCCAAGTGTTAAACCTAGAAGCTTTGATACCACTTTGTAACATACCCCCTACTAAACCTAGCCCAAACCAAGAGTAGGAGTTAGTTACAGTGGTTACTATCATGACCCGACCTCCCAACGTTTAGTTATGGAGATAGAGTCTAAATGTTTCCACAATTTTTGAATTTCTAAAAAATTATAACTAATGACATCATTTCATTTGTCTCATCAATACCTTTCCAACGATATAAAATTTTCTCTAATTCAATCCCAAGATTAAAATATATGTTCATGCAAATATTCATCTATCAACAAATTCCATGCCATCCTAACCGACCACATGGCACCCACATGGCTATCTAAGTCATAGTTGAACCATTACCACATGGCAATTCTACATAGTTGTTGACCTGCTCATGTCATGTTACAACCTTACACTACCATGGTTCATATTACTCCTATATAAGAATATATGTATTATGATTTATAAGTCATGTGATCCACCCTTGCCAACTCACCCTAAGGATAAAATCACAGTGGTATCCCATGTAGTGCCCCATCAAACTTTCATGGGAGAATGGTTGAGGTTATGTGTCATTTCTTAGCATTAAATCATACACTTGGCATGAAGGCTAGGCCTCCCCCTTGGTTTATGGATCGGATTTTTCACATTACATAGCTTTTGACCCCACCGAGCAAGCCCCATGCATGCCATGTCACCCTGGGACCAAAATACCGAGACCTTCTAACATGCCTCCTTCTAAAATATCTAGGGTATAGGGTCCAAGATGACATCATCAATCCCAAATTTTGGGGTGTTATGATCATTTGATAGGACCTTCCCGCACATAGCGCCATGTAATTGTGGGTTCCATTGAAGATTCTAGGCCCCTAACAAATCACCTAATTCTTGTCGCAGGGAAAATGTGGCAATTTCTATAGTCTTCCACCAAGTGTTGACCGTAGCCCCACTGCCACATCATCTTGACGAAATCATGCCATATATCTACTTGGAACGTCCAAGGTCCATCTAACGACACCAAAACTTATGTGATATCCAACATCTTTGGGCTTCCCCACTCACAATGCTTGATTACATGGAAAGTAAGGCACCAATGTCCTTGGTCCTCCAGACCCTAAACTTCTAGCCCATGGCATATGAAATATGAGAGTACTCGGGCCTTCTTACCCTCAGAACTCTATCATGGTGGTTTTATGGCATAGGGCCTATTAATGCTTAGTACAAAAACCCTTAGATTATAAAAAATCGGCCCTACTTGATGCATATGTACATAAATATGCATAAGACTTGAACCTAGTGGTTTTGCAAGGACTTTGTCCAGTCTTGGCCACGACGGTTTTGGTAAGAATTTGGGGTTCGACTCATACATATCATATATGATTTCAATAAACCCCTTGGCCTACAACCTACACACACACACACACACACACACATATTATATACAGAGATACAAACACGTGTTATATATCCTAAGCTTAAATGTGACTTAGTCTCTCTTGTTTTAGACATTTATATGCTGGTATAAGCAGATTTATCAACACAATGACCAAAGATTCAAGCATTTCAATGTTTATTAATCATAAACATAGATTACCCATCTCTTCATACTTAAACATTTACAAGATTCATACATTCATTGCATACAAGCCATTTAGACTAGGATTATGCCCAAATAAACACAGAAGATTGAAAACTAGTCCATATTCATGCCTTTGACATAACAATGCTCCTTCATACATGAATCATCATTCCTCAACATATCACAATATTGAACCAACACATTAACCCATATCAATGCAGGCATTATACCAACACATTAAACATATGCATAACATCCAAGGTATAAGAGCTTGATTAAACATTTATCTTAGAGATTGAAAGGTCCAGGAACTGAGATTGGCACTTCAACTCTCCATCCAACCATAGACAAGATGTAGCCAATTATTTCTTGCAGTTGTCACCCTTGACCAAGTTTCCAAAGCTTGAGGTAGAGTGCTTTCAAAGAGTTTTAAACTGATATTATCAACTGAAACATGGTGTCTCAAGGCCACATTTCCTTCACTCACCAACTATTCAATGACTTCACATCAAATAAGGAACATTGTCTTTTATACAAAGGGACTTGTGACATCCCAAGGTCTCTACAGATTTAGACACAGAGAGTTTCAATTCATAAGTGGAGAGAGATACATATAATTAATAACATGAAGGGTTTATCAACTATGTTACCTTTGAAGGAATAAGAGTGCACTTTTAAGCAACTTAGTGGAATCTTCCACCTATGTTCTTAGCCCAAATCCCATGGAACTACCATAAGGTGTTATTAGTCCACTAGCCATGGGTGTCTCCACCTCTCAAAGGTTATCAACCAACATAATCTTTGGTGGATTTATCAACCCTGTAAGGCATCACCACTCCTTTGTGATTATCAATCAATAAGCCTCATGGGTTTCTCAATTGGCTATCATCATAGCTTCTCTTCTCCATAAATTCTCTCAGTCATAATATATTTTCCTACCCTCTCAGCAAGTTAGCTTTCTCAATAGGAGCCTCTCGGCCTCCCCTTTTTCCTATTCCCTTGCTTCTCTGCCTATGCATATGAGTCATGAATGATCATATTCCCACAAGGGCCTCTCAACATCCACTTATATGTTCAATAGGAACCTCTCTGCCACCTCTATTCGTTTCAACAGAATCATATCTACCACCTCTATTCATTTCAACAAGATCCTTTCAACCTCCTCTTCCCTCTATGTGTGCATAGGGTCTCCTCTTTTTACATGTAAGAGAATATGTAAATTGAGAATTATCCTTTTCTCCCGTCATCCTTCTCATTGTAATTGAAGGAGTATCCCCTCCTCCTTCTTGGTAATGACGGTTCTATCATTTTAGAGTGGTCTTCACAAACCAACTCCATGGACAATGCAACCCATAGTCTCTATTAATTTATTCTTTTTCTTCCTTGTAGTATTTTCCCAACAGAAACATGGGCTTGTCCTTTCTTTTAGCAAGATTTAATAACACATTTAGGCCCATTAAAACAACTCAATTATCCCATGAATGATATTTAAAATAATCAACTTACTCAAGCAATGGAATCTGTGTCCCTCTCTCAACCATTTTTATTTATAATTACATAATTACAAGGAAAAATTTTTACAAGGGGAATTAATCCATAGGGTATGTCACAAATGCCATTGCCAGATCAATAGTGGGAGTCTATGGTTGTATGAAGAGACCAACGCTACCCCAAAACCATGTTCTAGCTTCACAAATGGCCTTCTTGTCCTATATATTATCAAAAACCATAACAAAAAAACTCGAGCCATAGGGTAAATATTTAGCTTATTTGTCAAAAGGGGTTTCCATGTCTTAGAGATCCATTTGCGTAGATCGTCTAGCCACAACCACTACCCATTAAATCTGCAAACCAAGCCATGCTCCAAAAAATACTTTTCACAACAGAAAGCTTCCTCATCCACAAAAAACATTGAGGGAAGGAATTTATTTAGCCATTGGAAGTCCATAACCAAATTTTAGCATGGAATTGTATGAGATAGAAGAAGAGATAACTTGATCCGCAACCATAAATGGAAAAAAAATTGTCTTTTTCATCAAATCACAAGATTCACCATTAAATGAACTACATAAGAATTTGCAGAAAATTCAAACAAACAAAGTAAAGATTGGTTAGCTAGGGCGAAACCCTAGTCATCGCAAGGGTTTCCATAGCTCCTTCCCTCCCTATTAGTGTGATTGCGGAACACAAATTTTAACTTGAAGATTTACGCATGTCTTTAAAATATTTTACATTAAAATGGAAATTAAATTTTCATTTTATATAATAAAATTAAATAATGTAAAGAACGATTAACGAATTATTATTTTAAATTAAACTGAAAATAAAATTTCAGAATAATAAAATTAATATATAAAAAGTGATACAACAATATTTGAAATTTCAACTTTTTAGGAATATTTTAAATACTGTGAATAGTTGTAATGATTAGTATTTTTTTTTTTTTTTTTTGAATAGACTATTTATTGAGTAAAATATAGTACAATCAAGAGAAACAAGAAACCGGCAGACCGGAAATGATGAAACCATCAACCTCGGTCCTGGAGAAAAGAGATTCAATCTCGGAGCTACATCAAATAACTTGAGAGCAAAGACTGACTAACTGACTTTTACCCCACATGGGCAGAAACTTCAACACAATGTTTTTTCCCTTTCTTTTTATTGACTTTTGTCCAGCCATCATGGGGAGTATGAGCTAAAACAACTTGAAGACTGGAATTCTCTATCTTGGGGATCTCCTTTTCTGATTTAGAAGAGGAAGTCTCATGGGCGCGTTTCTGGGAGATTGTTGTGACAGAGGTGTGCTCCTGAGTCGCTGTGGACAGATCCATCGGCTGAGGTGCCTGGTCTGGTTCTGTATCGCTTTCCTCATCCTCCGAGCTTGGGGAGTCAAAGCTCACTGCTGGCGGCGGAGAATAGGGGGTCCAACGCTTGGGTTTGGTTTTTGCGTAGTTGCCCTTTTTCGTTCTTGCATTCAGCGATGGGCAGGAGTTCTGTAGGTGCCTTGTTAGGTGACAGTGGCGGCATCGGAAGGCAGTGTTTTCGTAATCTAGGATCTGGGTCCAAACAGTGTCATTGATCTTGAGATTGATTTGCTCTGGCAGTCCCTTGCTTAAATCTAGCTCCACACATATTCTAGCATATGTGTAGAGACCTTGTTGTTCGCTCCAGTAATCTTCCATTAAAAAGCTACCCAAGGTGTTGCCTATTTGCCTGTATACTGCTGTGTGCCACAGGTGTACTGGAAAATTTGGAAGTCTGATCCAGACAGGGGCTTTATTGATGACTGCAGAAGCTGGGTCAAAATCTGGGAACCATGGAGTTAAGAAGAGTCCTGCTGAACCCATGAACCAAGGGCCGTCTTCTAAGGCCTTTTCGTAGTGCTTAGGATTGTCGAACATAACTATAAAATATCCCTTTGCACAGAAGTAAACCTTACAGTGGTGAGTCCAGTTGTCATTGATCCATTCATAAAGATCCTTTGAGTGAGGCCAGAGCCCATTGAATCTGCAGATGATGGCCCTTTCAGTGAATTTTTGAATGTCGTCTGCAAGGTCAGAGTGGGAGATCTCAACAGAGGGAACCTCCTCCAACTTGTCAACCAAAAAAGGCTTGGGTTTGGGAGGTTCAGGGGAAATGGGTATCTCAGAGTGGACTGCAGCTTTGTAAGAGTATGGAGGAGCAGAAGAGGATTGACCTGCAACTCCACCTCTCAAACGAAGGGAAAACACTAAAGAGCTATTGTTTTTTATGCTGTAAAAAGAGAGAGGAAGAGGATCATCGAGTTGTTTACCTTGGAAAATAAGTCTCTGTAGGGCAGAGGGGATCCCAAGTCGGTGTTCCAGATTTACTTTGAGGTTCTGCACCAGATCTGAAGGGTATACCAATTGCAGAATGGTCTTGCCGGAGATCTGTGCGATTTGAACCTAAAAGGGGGTAGAGGAATTTTCAAGAAATTTCTGGAGCAACACAGGGCCAAAGTCTTTTGGGTCTCCCATCTCTTGATGCAAAGGAGGCAAAAAGGGAGGAAAAATCTTCTGTCGAAGGTAGCTTTCACTCCAACTCAGATCCGCTTCAAAGGGTAGGGCAACAGATCTGTAGAGAGGCCACTGATCAGTAGAGGGGCCTGAGCTGCCATGGCTATGCGCGCCTATGCACAACGCATGGAAGTTCGCAGCTTTCTTCGGCTCTACATCCGCATGGAGCTTCATCTCGGGTTCGCCCTCCTCCTCGATGTTTTGCCCAGGAAAGCCGAGTCGATCTGCTGAGGAGAGTCGAAAAGGGACAAGGGGAGCGAATGGTTGCAAAGCCTTCCTGCCATCTCGAGCAACCGTTCCTTGAATGACTAATCCTTCGGCGTCGGTGTGAACAACGTCTCGTGCGAGGAGAAGGAAGGACCAGTGCATTGCAGAATCGATTCCTCTAAGCACAGAACAGTTGCGGCTTAGAGTCCTGGCATTCTGGCCAGCGGTGGCAACAAATAATCTCTCTGAAACCCTAGCCTTTCTCCACTCCCACCTGTTCGTGTAAATTACCAATGTTGAATTGAGCAGAAACCAAGTTAGGCCTGCAACCTGAGTATGAAAAACCCTTAGAAGAGGAGTCTGCATCGTCCTCCGGGGAGCCGAGCCCAATTGGGGCAGTGAGCAACATTTCCAGGGCTTCTGGCTGTCGTAGTCCTTTAGGAGCCTTTCGGATAGTTTAGGAGGGGGAGCCGCCACAGCCCAGACCGCCCATTGCCTCCGTAAACCAGGGCCCACATCTCCTTGCTTCGAGCGCTCCAACGAAACAATAATGGCGGCCACATCCAGGATCACTTTCTCGCTCAGATGAAACCCTAGCTCCATGTTTCTACGTAGAAAAATTAACTTATTATATTAGCCTAAGGTAAATAAAAAGGGATTGAGGAATACTGCGAGTCTCACCCTCCTGCACAATCCCAACTCCGTTGTAATGATTAGTATTATAAACATAATGTTAAATGCTTTTACGTAAGTTTTCAAAATATCTTAAATGACAATATAACACAATTTTCCTAATTGTTTAGAAATTTTTTATTAACTTATTTTAATCAATCATAATGCAAATGAGAGAATCTATGATCAATTTGATAGGAAGATTAATGTTTTGGAGACTTATAATTACAATCTACTAGAGAATAACATGTTCAAAGTGTAAAAAAAGAGAATCGAAGTGAGAATTCAGAAATAGATAAACTTGAAGGTTTTATCTAATCCAATATGAGGGGGTTATTATTTTGGTGTAGGCACTGCATTAGTGGTGTAAGAAATGATGAATGGAGTTGCAAGAATTAGGTGATTATTGATTGCCTTCATTGTCTCTCTAGTTTCGTAGTTGGGAATTATTCATAGCATGACCGTTATATGTCATTTTGAGGTTGAATCTCATTTAAAATAGGCTTTATATTTTGTATTATACTTTAGATTAATATCTTTTGAGTTTCAAAAAAAATTGTGGTCATGATCAACACATGTAGGAAATTTGTTGTGAAATGTCATCAAAGTTGATAAGAGATATGCCAAAAGAACCCCTAATGTGTGCAGCATTGTTTAGTGAAAAATTATGTATGTTTTCCCAAGCATGTAAAACGAGTATATCCAATTTAATGAAGATATTTCCTATTATGTATGATTTTATACTTTATAAAAAGAAATAGTAAAAAAATTGCCTAAGACTTACAATGTTTTATAATTCAGTGAAATATTTCCGAAGAATTTACAATATTTTATAATTCAGTACTGATAAAATAACCTTAAACGTTTCCTATATAACATGGGGATTAGATTATTTACTATATATATAAATTTAGGGGTCTCTAAATCTTTCCCTCAAGGCAATAATATGACCCAAACTTATACTAAGCTTTCAGATAATATCAAACTTTTTAATTCATTTGATTGTGTGATTTCATAAGCTCTATTTATATGGCTAAAAGCAACCCTACTATGCTACTGGTTTGATTTTCCTAGTCACAAGTTGATAGCCAACCATTGGAAAACATCTTGTATATTTTTTATTACTGGATAATACTAATATTTGCCTAGAATTACTAAAAAAAAGACTAATAAAACACAGTTCAAAATTAAAAGGAATGTTTATTTCACAAAAAATGTTATTTATAATTTAAAAAAAGAAATGAGAAACTTACATTACTTGGTAAATTTTCTTAGTATAGTGTTATAGTTTGTTATGTAACAATATCATTGTGTCAATAAATTTGAGTTATCTAAGACAATTTGTTAGTGGTGCATAAGAGAGTAGACTTCCACTTTTGTCAAAAGAGTCTTCCCATTTGAAAAAGGTTATTTAAAAATTAAATAAAATTTGAAAAAACTTTGCACTAATAAAATTGTGCGCATAGGATATTGTGGAAGATAAATTAACAAAATAGATATTATGTAAGTCTAAAGATGTGGGAAATTAGTAATGTTTCAATCTTGTGAGTGTGGGGATGGGGAGGATCCATCATCATTATAGATTAATAATATGTTTATTTGGTTTGTAGTTTAGTAATAATTTAAAGTAGTAGTTGTCATAATAGCATAGATTTCAATGTTGATAGGCATGTTCTTCTTCTATGTAGTGTATTTTTATTTAAAAATAATTAATGGTGTTCGATTATTACTAATATAATAAGCTAATAACTTAATGTAGTTATCATCATAGTAGTATAGGCTTAAATTTTGAGAAACAAGTTTTTTGGTTCATATGGTAAGTTTTTATTTATAATTAATTGATAATGTTAATTTTTATTAATACAATGAATAAATGAGATATACATATTTTCTTTATATACTAAATTGTAAAAAGATGAACACTATGTTTCTAAAGTTGTTGAAAAAATAAGGAGAATGTTGTATACTAAATTCATGTAAGAAAGTAAAATACAAACTGAATTTTGCCTATAAATTGAATGCTAATGTTGTGCCCAAACTCCTTAGGATGTATCATTATGACTTAGAAATTGGTAGCAATAGCCTCAAATGGGTTCCCGATCCAGGGAAGTTGAGGAAGAGAAGACTGCATTTCCTTCACTTAATAACAATGCATTATCAGATGGAGATACTACCCGATATGGTAATCTGTGACAAATAGGTTGATAACTACAAACTCTTTGTTGGTCAAGAAGTGTTGAAGAGAATATTGAGGGACATAAGGTATGTTCGGGATGATATAGAGGTCAAATTAAATCGAGTGGAGTGCATCGTAGTTTCGGACTCAGAGACAAACTCCTCTCCTCACTCCCCGATTATCATCTTGGACAAATAAGTCCACTACTGAATATGTTTCTATATTTCTCTATTGGAAGTCACTTGTTGTTTTCTTATATTTACTATCGTCTTATTATGTATGGCAGTGGTGTAAGTTTGTTAATTCAGTTATGTTAGGTCGGGCATTTTGTTTTTGAAAAAATCCACAATCTAAAGGATTCTCTCTTTATGCAATCAATGGTTCCCACATAGTGTAATCCTTTGGTTAGTTCAATCATGCTTAGCTCAGTGGGTTTTTGTGCTGATCCTGGAAGACAATGATCATTCTCTAGGAGAAATTTGTGCATGAAGGTTTACCAATGTAATCTTTTGAGTACTAATAAAAACTAATTGACAAAATTTACAAAAAAAAAAAATACTAATGTTTTGTGTTATCTAGAATACTAAGGTGATATTATGTTATGGTATTTGGACAAAGTGATACTATATTATGAAATATGTTATCATATTTGGGAAATCATGATTTTATGGAAGGTTTTTAAGTCACTTTTAAACATTATGAGTATTATTGCTGAGATAATCATTACATTAATACCATTGAGAAATACAGCCCAAGATTTCTGCCATTGCCTCTGTTCATGAAGATTGGTACAACAAAATTAATTTTGAGTTGATCAACTATGCTAAACAATAAAGTTTGGTTAAAAAATAAACGATGGAAAGCTTGATAAATGTAGATTGTAACTAGGTAATGATAGAAAGTTGGATAAATGTAGTTTCCCTGGATATAATGTCCAAATTCAATATGTATTGGTAATTGTCTTCAGGAATAGTTACATGTGGACCAACTTTGCTTTGGGTTAGGTTAAAGGTTGATAATTTGTTGGTGTTAATGATATTTTTTTTTTTTATAAAATAGAATAATAGTGTTTTTTTTTTTTTTAATTAGAAAACAAAATTATGATGAAAGTGAGGACGGTTGATGAGTGTATCGACATGTCTCCTCCCCAAAGGGTTACTCATTTTGTGTCTTCCTCTTAAGGTAACGTTGAGTGAGAAGAATGATGTGCACACCATCATAAAGCAATCATATAAAGTTATTTGATTTTTAAATTAAGTTTGAATTTTATAGTCTCATAAACATCATCATAGGTGTTGTGCCCTTGCATAAGTTAAGTGTACTGCAAACTAAGGTTTTTAATTCCTTAATTTCCAATTCTCCACATGGTTCCTCTTACGAGGTTGTCTCGAAGCTACTTTCCACTTTTCTTGGAGAAGTTAAACTTGTTTTCCCTTAAAAAAATAGTAGATGCAACCTGCTCTTCAGTGATTACATCATTTGGTTGTTAAGTCAATATATTATTTTCAAAGGTATGTGGGTCATTTCACAAGGTGATTGGCTATTGGATAATATATTTCACTAGTGGAACCCTTGAAAGTAGTTCTATTAACAAATATTGAGAATTTTGTCGAGTAATGTTGGCAGATATGGTTGGTACATTAAAAATTGAATTACCAATAAACCACTATACTATAATAAAAATATAGACATGCATACGTGTTGTTGGTATGGGTGCCCTACATAGATTCATAGTATGCCTCTTCAAAGAACACAATTGATTTTCATCCATATAATAAACAGTGGTCAAAGGCTTTCACGTTAGGATTGCCATGGTTACCCTTTGAAATGGGATGGTGTTTTTGCCAATTAGTTTCCTCCATCTTTAATGTTTACAATAAAATGACAAAGACATTGTGTTCAAGGAAGGTTTCTAATTGAATTAATACAAAATGTTGCCCTAATTCCATGAAGAGAGTCGTTGATTATAAAGTGAAATATGCTTTTTTAAAATATATGTTGAAAAATGGGATCAGGATATCACATTATCTATAAAATAAAAAATTACACCAATATCTTTATAGAAAAATGAAAAAGTTGCCTATTTTCTATCATTATCCCTAAGTGAAATTTGTACTATATTAATACTTTTATCATGCAATTGCCTAATTGGTATCACTTTACAAGTGTTAACTTTACTTGTCTTCTTACTCATACTTGTCTTCTACCTCCAAAATGTTTAGGCATCACTTTACAAGTGTTACTTTTACTTGTCTTCTTACTTATACTTGTCTTCTGCCTCCAAAATGTTTAGGTATCACTTTACAAGTGTTACTTTTACTTGTCTTCTTACTTAGACTTATACTTGCCTTCTGCCTCCAGAATGTTTAGGTATCACTTTACATAGTGTTACTTTGTATTCTCACTTATACTTGTCATGTGCCTAGACTGAAACGAACATGACCCCTCTTGGGAGTGGTAGCTAATAAATAATTATTTGGTCTCCTAGGGAAGAATAGTGGGTTGGGTTTTTAAACCTATAGTGTTTTGGAGTAGGAAAGTCCACATAGAATATCGACGTGTGTACACCAGAAACAAAGTAAGCATAGTACACATATTAAAATGAAACATATTTTTTGCTTTTTCAAGATGTTCCAATTGTTTTCATCCTTAGAATATCCACGTGTGTACACCAAACATAGCAAACATATTTTTTGCTTTCCCAAGATGTTCGAATTGTTTTCATCATTATCCTTTCTTGATGCGAAGATAATACTAAAGATATGAAAATTAATGTAATTCTTGGAAGAGAGAACGTCGAAGAAGAGGGTATCGCTTTATTCATTCAAAACGTCTTCATGGAAAAGTAATTAATTATACTCGTCGTATAACAACTTGGGAACACCTTTTATGTAGAAGAGTATGCGTGCCCCTTTCACATGTTTATGAAAATAATCACAATAAAGCATGTAACAGTAAATTTAGTTTTTTATGGAATAAATTTAAAGTCGTTGAGTTGATTAGATATTAGGTAATCCAGGGTGGTAAATCATGATAATAAATCTACCAGAGGTAAATGGTCTTTTCATTGTCCTCTCATCTAGAGGAGTTATCTGTAGATTCAATAGAGGAGTTATTTGTAGATTCAATGGTTTATGACCCAAGTTAGAAGATACACATTAGCGGATATTCACCTATTGGACCCCAAATTATGATATTTATTTAGTGCTTCAAGGATTTTTTTGTTGTTGTACAATTTGATACACAAGATGATCTGGAATTTGCTCTAAACAAGGGGTCATGGTTTTGGGGCAAAGCATGACTCTTTATAACTCCATGGTTTCGTAGGTTCTATGCTACATCAATGGTGGTTACAAAAATGCCAGTATGGGTGAGACTACACAATCTCCCTCTACCTTTCTGGCACCATCAAGTGTTAGAAGACATTGGAAATTCATTATGAAATTTTTTGAAGATGGATCTAGAAAGAATTGAAAAAGGTATTTTTACTTATGCCAGGATTTGTGTAGAGATAGACCTTAGCAAAGGTCAACCAAATTGCATTTATTTGACTCACAAAGATTTCATGTGGACTCAATCATTAGATTTTGAAAACACAAAATTTAGGTGTTGTATTACTTTTCAAATAGGGCATCTACAGAACTCATGCCCAAATGCTAAAAAATTCATTAAAGGGACAAAGCAACAACCCCAAAATCCAAAGGGATGGTAGTTTTTAGATCCACATATTTCAAAAGATGACGATGAAGAAATGAAGTAAAACCATCAAAATTCATAGGTACATAATCAACAAGGAACACAAGGGGACATGGGAGCCGTGAAGCAGCATGGCATTGAAAGTCACTCTTATGGAATGGAGGATCAGTCCGGAACAATGATTCCTATCCAAAAGGGAAGATATTCAACAAAGATCATAGCATCAGAGTATCATATGGTGGATGCATCCACTAAAAAGGAAGTAGGGGGCATAAAGAGAACCCATGTATATGAGAGCTCAGACTCAGGCTAAGATGTTTCCCCGATGATGGAAGGAATCAATTGGCATTAGTATCAACTTCTCCCAATTAAGGAGTTTGGAGAAAGGTGGAGAAAAAGAAAGGAAAAAAGGGGAAGCTAAGTGATTTTTATCACACTTAGTCTCGATAAATTTATGTAATTTTCATATATAGTGGTTTTTTTCTTTTTGTGCGTCAGCGGAAAGGATGACTTGATCGAATGCTTTTGGGCATATGCAATATGTAATATTGTTCCTTAGTTTTCGGGTTGAATAAAATTATGTTTTTTCTTCGGAATATATATATTATATATATATAATGTAAAATGTAAATTTTAAGGCACATAGCTACAAAATTGATCACAAGAAATGGGTTTGTCTATAATGTAAAGTAACATACTATTGTTTCTTAACATGCTAATTTATATATATATTATTATTGGTATAATAATCAATAATATTGGTTATTGTTATTCCAATATGTTATAATAATAATCATCAACATTATAAGTATTATTATTTTAGACCTTACATATATTATTGATTAAACAAAATGACAATTAGATATCATTTTTGGGATTCAATTGCGTTAAGTAAGTCATTCATGTTGTAAGGCAAATAGTTTTTGGGTTCTCTGGGGTTTATTAGTTTTTTGGGTAATCTTGCACTGTCATATGTATCTCAACACGGTCCCCTGCGTGGATCCTAAAAACAGACAGTTTTTACATATGCTTTTTTGGTCAGTTCTGCCTCCTGTGGATGCAGAGTTCTTAACTCCGGTCATGCTGTAAATTTACCTTTACTTTGTTAATAGAAATAGTCTTATGTAGAAAAAAAAAAAAAAAAGTCATTCATGTATGACCATTTCCATGAGAGGTAGTTGTAACTGACTAATTTCTCATGATTTTTGAATAGTCCACTTATCATTCATTGCATCGAGTGATGCTCACAGGGGTGAAGAAGTGGGACTAAAACTAGTGAAATGAATCACCTAGCGTCAATCATCACTTTCGGGGCTCGCACCCGGTAACCAGGACTTCTTGGGAGGTCACCCATCCCAGATTGCCTCTGGCTCAAGGGCGATTAACTGTGGAGTTTTCCCCACAATCAAACCCACTTAGCTTGCTACCCCATTTGCAAAACCTTAGCAAGTATTGTGCCTCATGAACCATTCAAGTAGAGTTCCCTTCACTCATTTGAATTTAAGTATTAAGGGGTTTCCGCATTTTCATGATTTGTGAATAGTCCACTTAGCACTCATTTTAACGGGGTGATTCTCATGAAAATAGTCATAAATGAATGACTTAATGCAGTTGAATCCCAAAAAATGATATCTAATAGAGTGACAATTCTCAATCATATGTAGAATATGTAGAATTATAAGATCATGATACCAGATTATCTACACAATCTAAAAAAAAATTACATCAATCCATAGAAAAATGAACCTTTTTTTCTATTTTTATCATTATCCCTAAGTGAATTTGGTATGATATTAATACTTTATCATGAAATTGCATAAGAGGTATCACTTTACAAGTGTTACTTTTACTTGTCGTTTGACTCCAAAATGTTTAGGTATCACTTTACATAGTGTTATTTTGACTTGTCTTCTTATACTTGTCTTCAACCTCCAAACTGTTTAGACCAAAACAAACATGACCCGTCATGGGAGTGGTAGCTAATCAAGAATTATTTGGTCTCATCGAGAAGAATAGTGGGTATTTAATCATATAGTGTTTTGGAGCAAGTGAGTCTATATAGAATATCCACATATGGATACCAAACACAATGTAAACATAATGGAAAATTAAAATGAAACATATTTTTGCTTTTCAAAGATGTTGCTCCCATTGTTTTCATCTTTATCCTTTCTTAATGCGAAGATTAGTAAAGACATGAAAAATAATGTTATTTTCGATGGATTGTTTGGGAGAGAGGACGTCAAAGAAGAGGGTATTAAAAAATTAAAAATGTCTTCATGGAAAAGTAAGTAGTGCATCATTGAATATCATATTCACATGCTAATTATACTTGTTATATAACAACTTGGAAACACCTTTTATGTAGAATAGTATGTGTGCCCCTTTCGCATGTTTTATGAAAATAATCACAATAAAGCATGTAACATCAAATTTATATTTTTATGGAATAAATTTAAAGTTGTTGAGTTGATTACGTTTTACATAATTCATGATTGTGCCGAGACACACTCTAGAACTTAATATAGGAGAAATGTGTAGGCATAATGTAAGAAAGTATGTCAACATTTTTTGAATGTTGAGAAAAATATGTATAGAAAAACAAAACAAAACAAAATTAAATGTATGTTTCATATGTTTTAATTAATATTCAGATGAAACATATATAATGTAAAATACAAAACACACAAAATAATGAAAAATGTAAAATGTAAAATACAAGATGTAAAATGTAAGGCACAAAGCTACCAATTTGATCAAAAGAAATTGGTCTGTCTATAACGTAAAATTAACATTATATTGTTTCTATAACATGTTAATTCTTTATATATTATTATTGGTATAATAATCAATAATATTGACTATTATTATTCCAGTATATTATAATAATAATCATCTCCATTATAAGCATTATTATATTAGACCTTACATATATTATTGATTACATAGAATGACAATTATTAGTCATATGGATGGAAGGGGTAGAGAGAGGGAAAAAGAGAGAGACAAAGAGAGGGAGGGATGTTGAAAATTCAAGTGCAATAGATACAAGCACAATATTTCTGAAAAACTGATAATTACTTCTAATGATGTTGATCTTATTTTAATTCTTTTAATTTATCGTTAAGCAATTATACTTCAGAAATTCAACCATACAAAAGAAATAGAACAATAGAGATTAGAATGCACAAAGAGAGCGCATAATTTACCCTGTGAAGACCCACTAAGGGGAAAAACCCATCAACCTTTTCAATAGAGAAATTCTTTTGTTCAACAAGAGACACACTTAGACTCTAGATATCAACTACCTCAAACATACCTTCAAAAAATATATGGTCAAACATGGTTAATCCCTCCAAGTGAAGCCTTCTAATCTAATCCAAAAACTTTACCTTCTGATTTGCCCTAGGATGAATTTTGGCCTCCTTGTTCTTCCTAGAAACCCAAGATTTTAGCCCTTGCAGTTGCCTCAAAAATTTTGGCCCCTGCAATGGAAACAACCCAAAAAAAGTGCGAGCTAGAAAGAGAGATTCCTTCCACATGTCCAAGCTAGAAATAGAAAGAGAGGAGATTAATTCATCCTTCTTTTCATCCTCCTCATCCTTCTTGTCCTTCTCTTGCTTTCCCAAAATATTCTTGATGAGCGAGATCAAATTGCTGCTTTGTGGAGGAGGTCGAACTACCTTTATATAGTGAATTGGCTAGGTTGAATGGGTGTGACTCTACGTGGGCCAACTTGACTTGGAGGGAGGCTGACTTGACCAACTTGGAGACAAAAATTTCAAATTCAAAAATTCAGATTTTCTCCTTTTGAAATGTTTGAAAGGACGTGACTCAAAATTAAAATTTCATTTGACTCTAGCATGAAGAACATGATTTACAATAATTAATATAAACACATCAAGGGCCAAATATACATTATGAAGACCAACCATAGTTACAAAAATCGACATAAGTTAGAGAGGGGGGGGGGGGGGGAGTGAAGGAGATAGTGATAGAGGTGCATGGCAGAGAGAGAGATGGGGAAGGGGGGGGGAAGGAGATAATGACACAGCTAGAGGATGGAGAGAAAGACAAGGATAGAGGGACAAAGAGAGAGAGGTAGAGAGAGGAAGGAAGAGAGAGAGAGAGAAAAGGGATGGGATAAGAAAGGCATAGAGAAATAGAGGTGGAAGGAGAGAGGGAGAGATGAGGGAGAGATGGGGAGAGAGTGAGGGAGAGATGAGAGAAGGAGGGAAGAGAGAGAGAAGGGGAGGAGTGGGAGAGAAGGGGAAGAGAGAGAGAGAAGCAAACACATAGATGGAGGGGGAAGAGACGGGGAAGAGAGAAGGAGGGAGGGATGGAGATAGTGGTAGAGTTGGAGGGTGGAAAAAGAGAGAGTGTGTTATCTAGACTTATGCAGGAATGAAAAAAAAAAAACAAAAATACACATATACACAAAGATGCAGCTGAAATAAAACTTCATTTCATTAATTCAAAGTGTTGGGATAAAATCTCACCCCCTATTAAATTTTTTTCCTAACTATTCCTCTCTCTAGAATTTAAATAGTAGGTGTTGGCTTATGTGGGCCTGACCCAGGTTCGGAAGAGTTATTTAGCCAAACAAATCCTGCAACTACCGGCCCTTTTGGCAAAAGCCTGCGGAGCGCGAACTGAGGTCTCACCCAAGGTAGTAGGGGAGGCTGCTGGAACCAGGTTTCCACACCCTTGGGATGTCTTGATGTGGTCTAGAAGGTTTGCGCACCATTCTATGGCCTCATAGATCCGGAACAAGGCAATTCCTTAATATTTATTATTAATGAGTTGGTTACAGATCAGATCTACTTCTTACAGTCTTTACACAAAAATTTAATAGATATAACCAGTTCACACACCCAGAAAAGTTATAGATTTGCATAAACTCATAATATAAGCATAAACATGCAGATCAAACTGATATATCAACCATAAATTAACCCAATCCACAATATTTCAGAATCAACACAGTATTTCAAAACCAACTTATCTTTATTCAACTCTGTCACCAATACAACCAGATCTACCCTGCGCACTTAGCTTTAGGGGTCCGCGCACACAACTGCGGACTCTACCAGGCCCCTGCACACATAGTTGTAGAGCCTCTATCTACCCACCAACACCCTCGACTCGGACTTACAGACACTTCAAGAATTCTTTCTTCAAAAACCCATTACATTCTAGATCCAAAAGTACATACTAAAAACTGACTCCTAACTCTAGAGCCTTGCTCTATTTATACATTTCCATGGTCTCCGGACCATGGGTGGGTCAAATTAGTTTACATTATCTTTGGGCAGACAACCTTTTGACTTGACTCATTAAAATTTGTTCTCTCCACATCTCGCGGAGCCTTTACCATACCTTTACCCAAAATTGAGATATTTAAGCCCCAAAACTGTTACACAAGGCCTCTGCTACCCAACAGTCCCCCATCACAATCATCGTGACTCATCCCAAGTCACTCGGCTGGTGTGACAATCTTCGCGCGGAGGTCGGTTAGCAACTTCTGTGCTTTTCTTCTACTTGTAGCAAACTCTTCCACCATCTTCTATACCTGTTCAATGCGTGTTTCCGACACATCAGTCTCTGTCTCAGCTGCTTCCCCTGGTGCATATTCTACCTGCATGTGTGCCACCTTGCACTCAATGGCGGTGGAAACCGTAAATGCCTCATCAATCCATGGTTGGAGTCGTTCTTTAATCACTGCTTCCTTTTGTCAAGCAACATCAGCTTGTATTTTCAGGGCCTGGGCCTCCTTCATCTTGGCCAAGCACTGAGTAATAGCAATTGTCTGTGCAGTCCCTCTGACATTCTCGTAGGCTTGCTAGAGCTCCCTTGCCTCTGTTTCTAGTTGTTGTAGGGTTGGATCTTCCTAAAGTGAAGTGAGCATAACAAGTGACTGGGCCAACAATTCAGTGCATGCCTTCATAGAACGTGTGATCATTTCCCGCCCAGAGTTAATGATTCTTTTGCACTGCTCGGTGACCTCTGGTAGCATCGAAGGTTGTACCGGCAATTTCATCTCTACGATTTGCAAGCTGAGCTCCAACTGAACCCTCATAGACTCCTCCTTTGCATCATGGAACCCACTTTCAAGCTTGTGGATTCATATGCCAACAGGTAAATCGGCCGCAATCTCTAGCTTAGAGGCACGCGAACATGCTTGCCTTATAAGTTGCTCCAATTTTTGATTCTGTGTGACGGCTTTGTCCCGCTGGAGGTTCAACTATTCTATATTAATTCTTTGTTCGCTGAGTACCTGTTCCGCGTGCCCTTCCCTGGTGCGGAGCTCCATTGTGGCACTATCATGGATCTAGTACAAACTTTAATGCGGGAGGGCAGCGAAATTTAGGCCCAACCCCGTAAGCCGTCCAACCACAACTCTGTACTCCGTATTTTCTGTTATCAATGCTCCGACTGGAATCACAATTGTATGAGCCATTTGGGCCTTCAGTAGCTGCTCAGTGGCTAACATACCCGTAACCTCATGAGTAACGGTGGTTCCTGTCTGTGCTGCCCGTGTCCCAAGTTCCTACAGCTGTGCTCGGAGCTCCCCCAACACAATCTATTGCTCCAACATGGCCTCATCGATTGCGTCCTGAGTGACTTCGCGAACTGTGTCCTCTATGTCACCTAGGTCACCCTCAATCAAGGTGGTCAGTTCTCCGTCCCATTTAGACGCCTTGGCCTTCTTCCACAGCTTCTTCCGTTCCGTCGGCGGTGGCCATTTTAAGGGTGCCCCCGTGGTGGTTGATGGTGTTCCTTTCGTCCCTATCTCCGTGGCTGCCTCTATGCGCACCTTCTAACGGCTTTCGTCCTTTACAACCGGTCTAGCTGGTGCTTTGGCTGTCAAAGTGTGTGCACCTTCATGGGCTACTCAAACTTCCGCAATGTGCTATTCATTCTGCTTCTACTGTGCGGCGCACTTAGCTTCAGCCTTTTGTTTCTTGATGGCGGCTTAATCGCGCTCCACTGCATCTAGTCCGCGCCATGCCAGTGGCCAAGTATCCAATATCACATCGATAACTTCATCAATGGCAAGGAAAGGAAGTGTAGTCCACGTCTATTCGGGGTCCTTGCGCGCCCGGATGTAGACAAAGTGCATGTCTGCTTTAAACTCGGCTATGTGCTTCACACTGTCTTAGATTTCGTTGGACAATTGGGGTTATTGGGTGACCCAGTGTTAAACGTCTGCATCCATCAGTATCTAAAAAAATCTTGATGCCCACAATTCTTTTAGCATCCTTGGTCGCCTAGAGCAACGCAAATTTGGCGGCTTCTGGCCAATCTTGGTCCAAGGAGGGAAATTGAAGGAACTGCACCCAATTGAACCGTTCTCCAGCTGCGCGTTCCTTAGCTAGCGCAATGACGATCACTGGAACCTCGGTGCCACGACATTTCCACATCACTTTCCCTGCCAGCAAATGGGTAGCAATGTAGACTGCGTTGTCCAAGATACTATCAATAGCATACCCTCACTGTCTTTTCTCTAGCTTATATTTATTTTTCAGGGTTTCTGTCATCGCCACATCACCACTCTTATCGAAAATTTCCCTGGGGTCTCTCCCTTTGCAGGGAAACAGTGAGATCCTATGAATGAGTTCTGTTGTGATGTGGATGGGTTTGTCGAGCCATAAGTATCCATCATGTATGAGACAGAGCAACTGTCTCATGACCAATATTGTAATAGGGGGCCAAAGAAAGTGGGGAACGGACAAGAGACAGAGCAACCCGTCTTTCTCCACCTTTCACAACCATTCCTTTGGTTGAAGTTTCGTAACCGTCCCTTGCACGCTCTACTCCATTAGTTCGTTGGTCGCCAAATGGGGAAATTTTTCTGTATCTGCAAGGTCCCAGTCTTCAAATTTCATCGTCGAAATCCAGCCGGTCACCGTGCTTTCAACTAGAACCCCTTTCGGCAGAGACGGGGTGATGAGTATATTGTCAACATCATCCAGATTGGTAGGGACCTTAGCCTTCCCTTTGCTTGGAGGAACATACTTGGGACATCACACTGGCTGGATAGTTTCCTCGTCGGGATTTATTTCCATGATAATTTTATACAGAAGCATCCATGACTACTCAAGCTTCGAGGACAACACTTTTTTGGAGGAGAGGGGCATGTTAGGTCCTTATAATTCTAATTTATCCCCTTATTGTTATTAGTGCAACCCCCTTATTGTATTGTTGTGCCCATGTAGTCCACATATTGTTATTATCGTGCCCCATAGAAGCCCACTATTGTTATTTTTATGCCCTTACAGTATTATTGTTATATAGTCTTTGATTATATTGTGAACCCTTAGACTCCTATATATAGAAAGGAGGTCTTTTCATTTGTATCATCCAAGAATTGTTCATTTATGTAATGTAAAGGAGGTTTCTCCCTCGAAGAGGGTAATTTTCAAGTCGTTGATCTATCTAGTTGTGAGTTTGTTGCATAACAATTCTTGTCGTAATTGTGATTGTAGATTTGTCTATTCAGTTCTTTATTATGCTAAATATGTTTTATTAGTATGTTTTCTTTGTTCCCTAAATCATGAAATTTTTCTTTCTTGTCAACTACTCCAGTCATGATATTCACTATTAACTGCTTTTGTTTATATATTAAAGAAAAATAATGATATGTTTGCACTTGATGCACATGTTATGGTTTAAACTTGGTTAACAATTTCCATGCTTGTATTTTCTTATCTTTAGCATTTCTTTCTTCCCTTTCCTTAATTATTGTTATTATTATTTCTGTTCAAATTTATTGTTACCCTTTCTGATCTCTTGAATTGGAATCTCAGAATTGAGACCCATTAAGTTGTGTTCCTCTCTTTTGTTAAATCCATCACTTATTACAACGACCTATTACCTTTCCTCTTTTTTGTTAAATCCATCACTTATCACAGTGACCTATTGCCTCGATCTAAACTAATTCTATTTTCCAATTCAAAATTAAATAGTTCAGATTCCAGTGTTACCCCCTGTGGTGTGTTGGAGGTCAACAGTGACACCTAGAGTGGGAGGACTGATTAGTCCTTGTTGAATGCATACTTGAGTCGTTTATATGTGGGAACGATTTGAGCACCAACAATATTTTTGTGCCATTGTCGTGGATTATTAGTATAAATATGTGGATGATTAATTCTAACCCTGTTCAACCACATATTTTATTTGGTTTGTCTGATCAACGCAGTGTCCTTAACGGATTATATCAACTGTCATTACAGGTTTCCTGGATTCATCAAGAATTACAAAACAATTGGGAAGTCTTAGCATGAGAAGAAGAACGAGCCCAACCTAATCCCAATTTCCCTGGATCAAAACAACCTCACAGAGTCTGAAAGCTACTATGGAAGTGGACATCCCTCACTATAGAGGTACTCTGTTAGATTTATGATTGTATTTTTATAAATTAAGTAGAATTTCATTTGTAAATTGATGTAGTTTAAAAATTCTTTATGTTTCCTTTTTATTCTTTTGAAACCTAGATACCCCTTGAAAGTTAACCAAATTGACGTCTGAAATGAGTAACCCTCCTTTAGACAACCCCAAAGTGCTTGTTACTATCACAAATAGGAGGAGACGTCTCAACAAATTTAGACATAGTTACCCATTGTCACCTAATCCTCAGGTGGTTGAAATTTATAGCCCCTCGCATTCAAAATTTCAAGTTACAACTTCATCATTTTCCTCTCAACCTGATCTTGTGATTTCTCTTCTACCATCCACGTAATTGAATAGTCCACCTCCTCCCCCTAACCAGTCTCAATCTTCATCACCTCCTATCCCTCTTGTTCCTCCTCTGCCTCTAGTTACGAATGCTTGGGTTAATTCCCGTTATCATCCCCTTGATCTCCAAGGGGGGTAGATATGATTTTCCACAAAAATATGATAAAAACCTCCCACGGTTTGATAACGAAGGTGACCGAACCGCAGAGGATCATGTAATAAAGTTTCAAGATTATTGTGAAAATTTAGGGGCAGAATATGATGATGTCTACATGAAAATGTTCGTACAAAGTCTTGAAGGGGAGCCTCACAGGTGGTTGAGGACCCTTACTCCAAATAGAAATAACTCCATGGATAGGCTTATTTCATTGTTTATACAAAAATATGGTGTTAAAAAGAGTAATCAACTTTGGCTTACAGAGTTTGCCGCTTTGAAATTGAGACCAGCCGAATCTGTCTCCGACTTTGAAAAAATATTTACTAAGTATTATAACCACCTCCCACCCGCAGTTCTCCCTTCCAATACTACCACGGTCGTAACATACACTACTGCACTATACGACTATTTTTCCTATGATGTATGAGAAAGAGAGCATGCAACGTCAGCTGATGTGCAAGCTAAGGTTTGGTCTTGTGAAGGAAATCTCATTGCTACGAGAAAAAGGTTATCTCAGGACACTAAGTCTGAAGGTAAGAAAAAGGTTACGGATGCCTCCCAGCGGCTCTTCACCTCTTCTTCTTCGCAAGAATAGGAGATTGAGGAAATGTCGAAACTTATTAAATCCCTAACCAATAAGATCCAACTCTTAGAAGAGGGAAACAAACATGTTCCCCATCCCCTTGCGAATCCTTTAGTTTAACCCAATTTCCATCCAAATCCATAGAATCATAATCCCAACTTTCCCCAGTGAAATCAGGCTCCCTTTAACTGTCGTCATCCACAAAAAATGTTGTGGCAAGGACAGAGGCCCGAAGATCTCCCCATTCAACCTCTATTAAGAAATAATGCTAGTCTTATGGAAGAATATGACGATGACGTAGCAAGCCAGCTAATGAATCCAAAAGAAGGATAATACCCCAATCCATATTCTATTAATTCCTTTGACATAGCATCCCGTGACTCCCTAAGTACCTAGAACCAGAATTCTAGGATCCCTAGCTTCGCTGATTTGCAGAACAACTGAAGGCTGAAATTCAACATAAATATAATCTTAGGCCCATGAATGCGCTGCTACCACATAAGGAATTAAATCCTCAACCTACGATGGCTAAGCCCAAGTTATCCCTTCCTGCTAAACCTAACCCTATAGAGCTAGAATCCCTTCACCAAAAAAAGATTAATTTACAAAGCGAGTTAAACAAACTTGGAGTGAGCGTGCCTTTAGCTAAAATTGTGAAAATTCCCAACTACAAGGAAGAAATAGATTACTTCCTTAAAACCTCTCATCAATCACCACAAGAAATTAGGTCAACTGGCATGATCAATGTGCAAGATGATGCACCTAAAATTTATTTGGGCCCAACAAACCAAAAGAGTGGCGCCACGGTTCCTCCTTTTTACATTAGTCTTAAAATCCATGATTGGAACCTCCACAAATGTATGTTAGATTACGATGCCTCTCATAATCTTACGCCCAAAGAAATCATGGAGAAATTCGGTTTAAGTATAACACGAGAGTATCATGATATTTATTCTTTTGATTCTTGAAAGGTCAAGTGTTTAGGTGTCATCAAAGGTCTCATTGTATTTTTAACTCAGGTCCCGGTCAAAATGCTTGTCATGGATATTGTTGTGGCTGATGTTCCCCCAAATTATGGGATGACCCCTTCCAGGAGATGGGGTGCTAAACTCAGTGGATCACTCCAGTTAGACCTGACATATGCTACCATCCCTATTTTTGGAAGAGATACTCATCGTCTCTATAGGGAATCCAAGTTAACGTATATGATCAATTCAGAAGAGAACCGTGAGAATTCCCCGGTTTGCAAAGTCGAGGAAAACATGGGGAGTTTTGTGTTTTTCGTCTTAAAGGAAGAGAAGTATTCCCTAGCTGAGAAGGATGAACTTCTTTCTTTCCTGCTAGATGCTAACCTGCTTTGGAAGATGTACTTTGATGGTGCCTCTTCCAAGGTTGGATCTAGTGCAGGTGTTGTTCTAATACCACCTTCTTAGAAAAATTCCTCTTTTTCTTTTAAACTAAAATTTGAAACAACCAATAATATATGCGAGTATGAAGCCCTTCTCCTTGAATTAGAAACTGTGTGTAAACTAAATATCAAGAATTTATTTGTATTTGGCAACTCCGAACTGGTAATTAAGTAGAATAAATATCAGACAAAACTCCCTCATTTATGCCCCTATAGGAATCAAGTTTGGGACTTAGTCGAAAATTGTTTCTTAGCAATTAATTTTACTACAACCCCCCACGAAAAAAATCAATTAGCTGATGCTTTGGCTGTTACAAAAACCATTTTCTTCCCACCAACTAGACTTAATATTAAGTTTAAGATAGATGTCCTTTATAGACCCTCCATACCTGACAACATTAAGCATTGGTAGTTGTTAGAGGATGAGTAGGAAATTGAGAGGTTTATACATTTAATTGGAGAATTCTTAGACCATTGTATTCATGAATAAGAGGATGTAGATATGCCTCTGATTCACGCCCCTCATTTACATTCTAGGATTGACAACCATGACGTTATTCAATTAAATAATAATTACATCCCCAGGGGATTGATTCCTTTGGAGAAAATCTTCGATCATAATGACACAGTTTCCATGCCATCCCTTAAACCCCTGAAGTAGAGGTTGTCGACATCTCCACTACATCTGAGAGTAAACTGGTTAATTTTTCCAAGCTTCTCCTACCTCATACAAAAGAACATTATATTCACCTTCTCTCAAAATATGTTGACGTTTTTTCCTGGTCATATGATGACCTCAAGGCTTATGAACAAAGTATAATCTAGCATTAGATCCCTCTAAAATAGGGGGCTAAGCATTTCAAATATAAGCTTCATCATATTAACCCCCTCTTACTTCCTCATACCGAGAAAGAAATAAAAATGACTTTAGATGCCAAGATCATAGTTCCCTTGTGATATTCCACGTGGGTTACAAATTTAGTACCTGTTGAGAAGAAAAGTGGTGAAATTATGCTATGCATAGATTTCAGGAATCTCAATAGAGCATCCCTGAAATATAATTATATCCTCCAGAAAATGGACGTCATTCTACAATGAGTAGTGGGTGCTGCCTGCATTTCCATGATGGAAAGATTCTCTGGGTACAACCAGATAGTTTTCCATGAGGATTAAATGTATAAAACCGCTTTCACTACTCCATGGGGTACGTTCATGTACCAGAAAATGCCTTTCGGGTTAATGAACGTCGAAGCAACTTTTCTGTGGGTGATGGATATTGCCTTTGTTGATAAAAAGGATTGGTTCATGGTTATATATTTAGATGACATGATTCCTTCTCTTCCGATAATGACCAACACCTTAGGCACCTAGAGGTTATCTTTCAGAAGTGTTGCAGGTTCAGCCTGTCGCTAAATCTGAAGAAATATTTCTTTGTGATGACAGAAGGGAAGTTCTTGGGACATATAGTATCCCGAGAGGGCATTAGGATTGATATCGAAAGGGTATAATCAATTAAAAATATTTATTTCCCTTGTGTTGGATGTGGAGCATGATTGTTCAGAGGTATTTTTTTCAGTCGGGTGTATACCCCAGGAAGTTTGTACACCCCTCCACGTCGGGGGGTGCAGGGGGGACTTGTCCCCCCCCCGCAGGGGTCTGGAGGCCAACAGTCCCCCAGCGGGGGTTCAGGGGCAGTGCCCCCAAAGCTAAAAACAGGTGTAAAATTTCCACGTAAAAGTATAGTGATTTCTAGTCAATCTGGGTTGTTCATTAGGCGAATGATCTGACAGTAGAACTTATGTTTAGTTTAGGGTTTTTTGCCCTAGAAGGCGACCCCTCTCTTCATATGAGGGCATTATATTTGAGGCTGTGTAATAGATCTGTATTCTCTGAGCGAGAAGCAGAGAGGTGAGACTATGAGAGAAAATAGAGGATATTACAACGAATCTACTGTAGGTTGTGTCTCTTCATTTTGTTGGATAATAGAAAGGAAGGACTGGCTGTTCAGGGTGAACACAGCCCAAATTGGATGAACCACATATATCTGTGTCTCTCTTGTTTTATGTGTTTTCTATGTTTATATTTCTACAATATTTTATGTGTTCCATTGCTCCATAATATATAATTTTCTAACAATTGGTATCAGGGCCGAAGGTCTATTTGGCTGATAAACTCGCAGGAAAGAAGGGTTCCTCATTCAAGTGGGAGAAATGACGAAAAATGGTAAGTTTAGGGTTGAGAAATTTAACGACCAAAACTTCTCGCTGTGGAAGATGTAGATGGAAGATTATCTGTATCAGAAAGATCTATACCTACCATTGGGCAGAAAAATAAAGATGTCGACGGGTATGACAGATGAAAAATGGAACCTTCTCAATAGAAAGGCACTTGAAACAATACGGTTGTGCCTCGTAGCATCGGTCACCTTCAACATTTCGAAGGAAACAACGTTAGAAGGTTTGATTAAAGCGTTGGAGAAACTATATGAAAAACCCTTGGCCTCAAACAAGGTATTTCTTATGAAACGGTTATTTAATATGAAGATGTTGGAAGGTGGATCTGTTGCAGACCATTTAAATGATTTTAATACTGTTACAAGTCAGTTATGCTCTGTAGGGGTAAACTTTGATGATGAAGTTAGAGCTCTATTATTCTTGTGCTCATTACCAAAAAGTTGGAATGGTTTAGTAATGACCATTAGTAACTCTATTTCTGGATCTAGTACTTTAAAGTTTGATGATGTTGTTGGTGCTATCCTTAGCAAGGAAATGTGATGGAAAAGCTCTGGTGAGACATCGGGTAATGCTTTGAGTGTAGAGTCGAGGGGAAGAAAAATGGAAAGAGGAAAGAGCTCAGGATATCGCAGTAAATCAAGGAAAGGCAGATCCAAGTCCAGATCAGGGATAGTGTGCTAGAAATGCGGAAAGAAAGGACACCTAAAGAAATACTGTAGATCTCGAAAGGGAAAATAAGGAGATGCACAGCAAGAAAACAATCATGAAGCAAATGTGACAGGTGAGGTGTTACAATATGCTTTGATTCTCTCTTTCGAAAATATTACTGATTCTTGGGTGGTAGATTCAGGGGCCTCATTCCATGCCACACTTGATAAGAAATACTTTCATGACTATGTTCAAGGAGATTTTGGACAAGTTCATTTGGATGATGATAAACCCTGTAAAATTGTTGGAATGGGTAAGGTTCTTGTAAAACAGCAAAATGGAAACCAATGGCTACTAAAGGAAGTAAGGCATGTTCCAGATCTAAAGAAAAATCTGATTTCAACAGGCCAGTTAGGTTGTGAAGGTTGTGTAATAGCAAAAGGTGAAAAAGTTGGTACATTGTATTTATGCAATGGTATTTCTAACTCTGTTAATGCTTTAACTTCCAAAGGAGCAGATGCAACATTATGGCATCATAGGCTCGGACACATGAGTGAAAAGGGGATGAAGATTCTTCACTCAAGCAATTTGTTTCCGGGTTTGAAGAATGTTGATTTGGACTTTTGTGAGAATTTCATTTACGGAAAACAGAAGAGAGTCAGATTTCTCAAAGTTGGGAAAGAAAAGAAGAGCGAAAAATTAGAGCTTGTGCATACAGATGTATAGGGACCTGCTCAGGTATCATCTCTCGGTGGCTCTCGTTATTATGTTACTTTTATTGATGTTGCAACTAGAAAAACTTGGATTTATTTTATTAAGAATAAATCTGATGTATTTGATACTTTCAAGAAATGGAAAGCTTTGGTTGAGATTGAGACAGGAAAGAAATTGAAGTGTCTTAGATGAGACAATGGAGGTGAATATTGCAGCAAAGAATTTGATAGGTACTATTCAGAGCATGGAATTCACAGAGAGAAGACAGTTCGAAGAACACCACAAGAAAATGGTGTGTTAGAAAGGATGAACAGAACAATCATGGAGCGTGCAAGGTGCATGAGATTGCATGCAGGATTGCCTTTACAGTTTTGGGAAGATGTTGTAGATACTGTTGTTTATCTAATAAACAGAGGGCCTTCAAGTTCCTTGGATGGTGGTGTTCCATAGGAAGCATGGACAGGTAAAAAGGTAAACTACTCCTTTTTAAAGCCTTTTGGTTGTGAGGCTTTTGTCCATATTGATAAAGAAAATAGAACAAAGCTTGAGGCAAAGTCAAAGAAATGTACCTTTATTGGATATGGTGTTAATGATTTTGGTTATCGCTTATATGATTACGAAAAATCACAAAATCATTAGGAGAAGAGATGTAATATTCAATGAGAAGGTCTTGTATAAGAATCAGTTGCGGGAAAAGAAACAGGAAAAAGAAAACAAGGAATACGCAGTTCTTGAACGAAATCACTGAAAAAAGTAAAGGGTGCCTAAAATATTAATAATCAACAACCACCACAACAACAACAGGCACCCAAATACCTAAAGTGGTGTAGAGATCTACCAGATAAGTAGACCCTTGAACGATAACTCTCCTTCATATATTATTTAATTGTTCCATTTTTTTATTGGTTGGACGATATTGTATTGCTTGAAGATAGGCAGTGTTTGGTTTAAGTCTATGCACGCATAGTCGGTAGGGAGGCACTAGAGATCAAACTAGACTGGACCCCTATAACTATATGACAAGTATACCAACTATATGGGACTCTAAGTTAGGTTGCACTGCAAGGCAAATATACATACGGAATTCAAGATACAATAGGTGTTTTATCAGGCAAAGAGACAAGATGAGCGAACAATCCACGAAGGTACAAAAAGCTGACTTGTGGTCTGAAGGGGCTTCACAGAAGAAAGGTATTGATTTTGGAATGGAAATATTTTCTCCTGTTGTTGAAATGACTTCAATCAGAACTATTTTAAAGTCTAGTAGCAAGTTGAAGATTTTTGCATCTGACAGTTAGAATGTAAGACAAACCTTTCTCCATGTGGATTGGAGGAAGAGATATATATGCAGCGGCCCAAGGATATGAATGAAAAGGGAAGGAGAAACTAGTGTGCAGGTTTGAAGAAGAGCTTGTATGGCTTAAAATAGCCCATAGGCAATGGTTACTAAAATTTGACAAGTTTATGTCAAAACAAGGTTATACTAGATGTCACTCTGATCATTGTGTTTATCTGAAAAAGCAAAAATGATGGCAGCTATATTATATTGTTATTGTATGTAGATGACATGCTTGTTGCAGGATCTAACATGCAGGAAATAAATGTGCTCAAAAGAAAATTGGCAAATTCATTTGCAATGAAGGATTTGGGAGCTGCAAAAAAAATCCTTGGTATGAGAATAACTAGAGACAGGAAAAATCGTAAATTAACATTGTCTCAGAATGAGTACATACAAAAGGTGTTGAAAATATTTAACATGCACAATGTAAAACCAGTTAGTACACCTTTTGCTAGCCATTTCAAACTTAGCAAGGAAATGTGCCCAAAGACCCAAGAAGACATGGATTATATGTCTAAAGTTCCATATGCATCAGCAGTTGGACGCTTAATGTATGCAATGGTGCACAAGGCCTGATATTGCACATGCAGTGGGAGTTGTAAGCAGGTACATGAACAATCCAGGAAGGAACATTGGATGGCAGTGAAATGGATTCTCAGATATTTGAAAGGTACCACAGATCAAGCATTATGCTTTGGTGGTTCAAACATTTCTCTACAGGGATATGTTGATGCAGATATGGCAGGTGACAGAGATAAGAGGAGGAGCACTACAGGATATTACTGTTGGTGGAACAGCTGTCAGTTTGGTTTCAAAAATCCAAAGTGTTGTTACACTTTCAACAACAGAAGCAGAGTATGTTGCTGCTACAGAGGCTAGTAAAGAAATGATTTGGCTACAAAGGTTTATGGGTAAAATGGGTAAGGAGCATGATAAGGGCACGTTATACAGTGATAGCCAAAGTGTCATTCATCTTGCAAAGAACTCAGCATTTCATTCCAGGACTAAACACATACAGCTCAAGTACCATTTCATACGATCAGTGTTGGAAGATGGACAGTTGAAGCTGGAAAAGATACACACTAGCCAGAATCCTGCAGATATGCTAACAAAAGTTGTAACCAGGGAGAAGCTGAGAACATGCTCAGTTTCAATTGGTCTTCAAGGATGACAATGAAGATGAGGAACAGCCAGGTCCAAGGGAGGAGTCATTGTCCAGCAAATGAAGCAGCGATGGAGTTGCTACAATCATTCTCCAAGTGGGAGATTGTTGTGTGTGGAGCATGATTGTTCAGAGGTCTTTGTTTCAGCCGGATGTATACCCCAGGAAGTTTTGTACACCCCTCCACGCGGGGGGGTGCTGGGGGGACTTGTCCCCCCCGCGGGGGTCCAGGGGGGCCGATCCCCCCTGGCTGGGGGGTCTGGGGGCCAGCAGTCCCCCGGCGGGGGCTCAAGGGCAGCGCCCCCGAAGCTAAAAACAGATGTAAATTTGCCTTGTAAAAGTATAGTAATTTCTAGTCAATCTGGGTCGTTAATTAGGCGGATGATCTGATGGTAGAACTTATGTTTAGTTTAGGGTTTTTTGCCCTAGAAGGCAACCCCTCACTTTGTATGAGGGCATTTTATTTGAGGCTGTGAGATAGGTGTGTATTCTACGTGAGCGAGAAACAGAGAGGTGAGACTGTGAGAGAAGACAAAGTATATTACAGCGGATTTGCTGTAGGTTGCGTCTCTTCATTTTGCTGGATAATAGAAAGGAAGGACTGGCTGTTCGGGGTGGACTTAGCCCAAACTGGGTGAACCACGTATATCTGTGTCTCTCTTGTTTTGTGCGTTTTTCTGTGTTTATATTTCTGCAATATTTTATGTGTTCCATTGCTCCGTAATATATAATATTCTAACATCTCGGAAGCATATTGTCGCTTCACTTAACTAAGTTAGCCAATCTGTCAATGAAGTTAATTTACTGGAATGAAGTGAGCTACCTTAGTCAACCTGTCAACCACCACCATAATAGAATCATGTTGCCTAGATTTCCTCAACAAACCTATAATGAAGTCCATGGACATGACCTCCCATTTCCACTCTAGAATTGGAAGTGGTTGTAATAACCCACCTGGATGCTTACACTTTTCTTTTACTTGTTAACAATCCAAACATCTCACCACAAACTCTGCCACCTGTTTCTTCAACTTCAACCAATGTTATAACTTCTAAACCAAGGTCACTACCTTTTGATATCTCGGGTGACCTGAATATGGTCTAACATGAAATTCCCTCAATATAAGCTTCTTGAGCTCACTGTTGTCTGGCACATAGATCTTTTCCCTAAATTTGATCAAACCATTTGTCGTGAGATGGTAATCCATATCTTGCTCATCTGTACCCTGTTGTTGTAACATGTTCTTAAGTTGCTAGTAACTGTCATCCTATTGTCATGCCTGCAAGATCTGATCCTATAAATTTGTCCCATATGAATTCATAGTTTCTATGTGTTTTACCTGTACTCTTATTCTAAGAGCATCTGCAACCTTGTTCTCTTTTCCCTTAATGTACATGATCTTGAAGTCAAAATAATTGATCGTAGCTAACTACCTAGCTTGCTTGGCATTCAGATTAGGTTGGTCAAACAAGTATCTCATTTCACTGTGATCACTCATCAAGATGAACCTCCTACCAAGAAGATAGTGTCTCCACATCTTCAATGCATGGATGATCGCTTCCAACTCAATATCATACGTCACATAGTTCTTCTCATGATAATTTAGTTTTGTTGACTCATAGCATACTACCTATCCTTCCTACTTCAAAAATCCACGAAGTCCTCTCTTGCAAGTGTTTGTGCATACCACAAATTCTTTGACTAGATCTGCAATTTTTAAGACTAGAACATTGGTAAGCAACTGCTTCAACAGTTCAAAACTAGTTTCACATTCCTCTGTCCATTCAAATTTCTTTCCTTTCCTCTACAATAATGTAATAGGATAGGCAATTCGTGAGAAGTTTTTGATGAACCTCCTTTTGTAACCTTCTAACCCCATGAACGATCTAACCTCATCCACATTCCTAAAAGCTTCCCATTCCATGATAGCCATGATCTTTTTTGGATCCATAGTTATGCCTTCCTTGGAAACCACATTCCCCAAGAAATGAACATCTATCTAAAATAAACTTCATTTACTAAGCTTGGCATACAATTGATGCTCTCTTAGTAATCTCAATATTGTTGCTAAGTGTTCGACATGGTCTTCCTCATTCTTAGAATATATCAATATATCATCAATGAATTCAATCACAAACTTGTCTAGAAGAGCACACAACACACTATTCATCAAACACATAAAAGTAGTTGGAGCATTATTCAAACCAAAAAGAACCACAACAAACTCATAATTATCATACCTGGTCCAAAAAGAAGTTTTGTAGATTTCCTGAGCCTCTTTTATGCATACTTGATGATATCCTGATCTCAAATCAATTTTCAAGAACACTGCTTCTCCCTTCAATTGGTTGAACAAATCATCAATCCTCAGAAATAGCTACATGTTCTTAGTTGTCACCTTATTTAGCTACCTATAATCAATAAATAACTTGAGAGTACCATCATTCCTCTTCACAAAAAACATTGGTGCACCCCAAGGTGACACACTTGGCTTTATATATCCCTTGGCCAGAATTTCCTTCAACTACAACTTTAGTTCACTAACTCTGGAGTACTCATCCTATTAGGTTCCTCTGATGCAGGTGTTGCTCTTGGTACTAACTCAATAGAAAATCACACTTCCCTAGGAGGTGGACACTCTAAAATCTTTGTTGGGAGCACATACTGAAACTTCTGTGAAATCAGATACTTCTTCAAGATTTTTTGCATCCTAAACATCCTTATCGTTCTCACTAGAAATATGAACTGCAAATAATACACACCCTTTCTTGTGACTACGCTTTGCTTGCATAGCTATAACCATTCTAACTAATGTAACCTTCTTCTTACCCTGCAAGATTCTATGTTCTCCATTGTAATACAAGAATTCAATTTCGTTTTCATAAAAATACACCTTAGTCCTATGAAGATACAACCAATCCATACCCATAAGAATATTATATGATCCCAATAGAGGCACATTTAGATGTGTTGATGTAGGCATACCATTCAACTCAAATGAAAAAGATCTTACCCAATGATGAACTATTTTCTTAGTACCTATAGCCAGTTGCACTAATCAAGACTCTACATGCATTTACTTATTCAAACCATACTTATCAACCAAGTCAGGATTAACATAAATATAATTAGATCTAGGTTCTATCAAAATCAAAACAACTTGATCACAAAGCTTATCGTCCATCTCGATAATATGTGTTTGGTGATATGTTTTCATGTTATCCAACATTTCATAGATCTAAGGAATGCTCTGTCCAATGTCCCCAACTGTTTGCGCCTCCTGGGCATTGTATATTTGAGGCCTGCCACCTTGATACGATGGAAAATACTTATTGAGATGCTCCTTTCGACACATCTAACACCGCAACTCTCTCCTACCATCACTTATGTTCTGCTAATCTCAAGACAGTGACCCATGTCCCTTCTCAACTACATTGAACATCTTTTAAGGAACAAAATTTTCTTCCTCACCTACATCTTGAGGTTTTGTTCACTTCGATGGCCATTTTCATTTAATATTATCATTCCCTTTCTAACCCTGCTTAGATTCGGTCTTACGCTTTGATTGCTCATAACAGTGCTTCAATTTTCCAATGACTTCATCTATTAATCGAGACTCATCATACTCAATATGATCCTTAAATGTTAATGCTAATCCATTGGAAATTCTCTTAAATTTGGCTTTCTCATCCTTAATATATGACACATACCTCAACAACTCCAAGAATTGACTTGTGTACTCCTCATCTGTCATTGATCCCATCTTGAGCTAATAGAACTCCTTGGCTTTACCATCATAGTACCTCTCTAACAAGTACTTCTTCTTAAAAATTCTCTTGAATTCATGCTAACTTAACTCCTTTGTCCTTATGTCTCTGACCCACCTCACATCTTCCCACCAAATGTTTGATTTCCCTTTAAGAGTGAAAATATTTGTCTTGGCCATCATGTTCTCTGTATAGTCATGCAACTCAAAGAATTTCTTCATCCCAAGAAACCATGCCTTTGCATCTTCCATTTTCTTCAATTATCCATCAAATATAGGTGGCTTGGATTTCTTGAACTCATCTAGAAAATATCCCCAATCACCCATACTATAAGGATGATAGAAATGATGACCATGATACATGTCTGAACTAGAACTAGAGTAGAACCCATGTCCACTTCCTCTCCTATCAAGTGTATGCAAGAACCTTCCATGTCTAACCATGTCATCCATGTCCAACTTATGCCCACCATGAGACCTAATTCCATATACCCCATTAGTCCTATCCTCCTATCCATAACTGATATGTGGTTGTCCATGTCTCTGCAAGTCTGATAAAATCTTAAAGATGACTGCATTGAACTTTTCTTGTTTCTCATGTTCCTTGGAACGTCTCTCTTGTGACTAAATCATTTCATCATTATTTGGTTTGCAACTTCTTATCTTTTCCTTTAAACTTCTTAATGTGCCTTTTATGTCCGAAGAGTACTCATCTTTGGGTTGCTCATGTGATATGTAAGGGGAGTCTCACGAACTGTAATCCACCATTTTTCTAGTCATCTTTGATCTTATTCTTCCTACAAGTATACCATGTCAACTAAACCAAAATATAAACATAACCAAAATACCTCAGTGAAGTTTACGGGAGGCTATCTTTTTTGCAAATTTAGTCCATATTAGCACGATACATGTATAATAATGACATTAATATACTAACCTCATGCATGACAATAACACTACATACCATAACCTCATGCATGACAACCATGACCATAACAATTCACGCATAACAAAAATATACAACTGACGTGCATTCATGACAAACACATTCTGCCCATCTAATCCAAGTGTTGAACCTAGGAGCTCTGATTCCACTCTGTAACACCCTCTTCCCACACTTACCCAAGTTCACTGGTCCACCAAGGTAAATATGTGATGAAGAGTTACTATGATATGACTCAACCTCCTAGGTACTATCAAGGAAGTGGAATTGACAAACTAAAACATTGTTGACCTTCCTCAATAGTTGTAGGACCCCTAGGAGCTAAACAACCACTCCATGTGTTGAGACCCTCAGCTAGACTACTTTGTCATTGACCTAGACTCCTAATCACTTTCATAACTAGGTAATCCAATGATTGTAAGCCTCAAGCCACATGGATAACCCTACCTCCCAGTGGTTGCAGTCTAAATTAACTAGTTATTTGCATGCGACTCCAAGATCTGAGTCCTTCAAGGCTAGGATCAAGACCTCTACCTAGAACTTAATAAAACTTTCTAGAATGATGAATGACACAAGGACAAATCCATTAATGAAAAAATTAGAAAAGAAATTGACCTAACAATGCCTAACCATGATAGGCATTCCATCAAACACATAGTGAACATGAGATCTACAAGTCTTAAATGCATATTTGAACATAAGGGTCTCATAATTATCTGAAAATCATCAAGAAGTTCTAATTCCCTTTCACAATAGCTGCAATAACATATATTATGTCATGCATTCATTAACCATTCATTTACTAATCAAAACGTGTTGATATCCATAACTAGAGTCTGTCATAAAACCATTCTTATAACCAACATATAGCCAGAATAATAACAATTATAGAACAACCATCAAAGCCACATAATAAAAAGTATAAATACTCATGAAATACAAGAGGAAAAAGAGTTGTTATCAGCATATGCAAATCCAACCAAGGCAGGGAATTCCATGTTCCAACCAACCATAGATTTGGATGAATCAAGTATTTTCTTCACCCAATCACCCCTATGACATATTCCAAGCATGAATGTGGGACTCACAACAAAATAACCAGATATTCCTTAAGATTTACCGCAATCCTGCCAACATCGATCAAGGGGCTCCTAAGCTTTAAACCCTCACCTATACAACAAGGCGTTACCACAATCCCACCATTATTGTTCAAGGGATTCCTAGACCTAAACAAAAACATACACTGCCAGGATTTACCACAATCCTAGCAAAATTGAATAAGGGATCACTATGCCATAAAAATTCTTGGATGCCTCTAAATTTCTTCACCAATACCTTGACTAATTTTTTTATCTCCAGCCTTATGATTTACCACAATCCTGCCATTACCGGTCAAGGGATTCATGAGCCCTTGGAAATTTTCTTGAGACCACCTCACCCAATTCCAAAACGATCCAGAAATCCAAATCTCAACCAATGAAAGAACCCCATCACACCATGGCTATCAAGAAATGGAAAGGAAAAGCTGAAATCATTGTCACATGTGGAAAATCCCATGCTAATGATAGAAATAGACCCAAATACACACATTCATGCCAAAACCAGCAAGGAAATCATACATACAACTCGATACATGCAAAGTAATCTTGTTGCAGCTGCTTGATCCAACTCTTCCTTTCTTTATCCTTGCTTTCATTTTCTTTCTTGTACTTCCTTTTCCTTCCTTTATCCAATGCTAGAGTTCTATGAGAATTCTATAAGTGTGAAATAGTATGAGAGAGAGAGAATAGAGAGAGAGCTCTAAAACTAAACTAACAAAAGGTTGTGAACTAATCCTAAAAAGCATTTTTATCAACGAGGCCTTTATTTTTTCAATTTCCTTTATTTTTCCTTGGAAGGAAAGAGGGGGGGGGGGTGTGAAGAAACACATAGATATATAAAAGTGGAGAGAGATATATAGAGGGAGTGACAAGGGAGAGATGGATAGAGAGTGTATATGTTTGGGGGTGAGATAAGGAGATAAAGAATGAGAGATAGAGAGAAGAGGGAGAAAGAAGGAGAGATAGTGACAAACTTGGAGGCCAGAGAGAGAGATAGATACAGATACATAGATAAAGAGATGAGGGTGAGAGACATAGGGATGTGGGAGTGAAAGGGAGAGAGAAGAATGAATAGAGAGAGGATGTGAGAGAGAGAGAAGGAGAGAGGAAGGGAGAGAAAGAGGGAGGTAATAAGAAACAGAAATAGAGAGAAAGGTGGAAAGAGAGAGAGGGAGTGATAAAGGATATGGAAAGAGACTAAGAGAGGAGAGCAGGAGGGAAGAGAGATAGAATGGGGGAGAGAGGGAGAGAAGGGGGAGAGAGAGAGAGAGGGAGGGAGAGGAAGACAAAGGGAGAGATAGATAATTATGGAGAAAGGGCGTGTATGTTTTGGGGGTGATATGGAGAGAGACAAAGAGAGATAGATATATAGATGGAATGTGAAGAGAGGGAAGAAGAGAGAGATAGAGAGGGGGAGATAGATAGATATGGAGAGAGAAATAATTTGTGTTTTGGGAGGTGAGATAGAGAGGCAAAGAAGGATAGATGGGGGAGATATAAATATAGATGGAGAGGGGAGAGAGGGGAAAATAATTCTTGTACTAGATGCATTGATTTCAGTGTAGATGGTGATTTCTAATCCTGTTTGATTTGTTATAAAATTATATATTACAGATATACATAGACGCAATACAATTCCCTCGTATATAGCGAGGGGTTTCCTTCTAAGGAAAAAACCCTAAATTAAACATAACTTCTACATCAGATCATCCGCCTAATGAACGGCCCAGATTGACTAGAAATTACTATACTTTTACAAGGAAATTTTACATCTATTTTTAGCTTCGGGGGCACTGCCCCCGAACCCCCCAACCGGGGGGGATTAGCCCCCCCGGACCCTCGCGAGGGGGGGGACAAGTCCCCCCCCACGTGGAGGGGTGTATAGTCTTCTTGGGGTATACATCTGGCTGAAACCTTTAAATACAGAAAATAATCAAGCTCCACACCCAACAATCTCCCACTTGGAGACTAATTATAGCAACTCCACCGCTGCTTCATTTGCTAGACAATGACTCCACTTTGGACCTGTCTATTTCTCATCCTCTTCATCATACTTGAAGACCAATTGAAACTGAGCAGATTCTCAGTTTCTCCCTGGTTACAACTTTTGTTAACATATCTATAGGATTCTGGCTAGTGTGTATCTTTTCCAGCTTCAACTGTCCATCTTCCAATGTTGACCGTATGAAATGGTACTTAAGCTGTATATATTTAGTCTTGGAATGAAATGCAGAGTTCTTTGCAAGATGTATGGCACTCTGGCTGTCACTGTATAACCTGCTCAACTCTAGTGTTTTACCCAATTCATCCAGAAACCTTTGTAACCAAATCATTTCTTTACTAGCCTCTGTAGCAGCAACATACTCTACTTCTGTTGTTGAAAGTGCAACAAAACTTTGGATTTTTGAAACCCAATTGACAGTTGTTACACCTACAGTAAATACATATCCTGTAGTGCTCCTCATGTTATCTCGGTCACCTTCCATATCTGCATCAACATATCCCTGTAGAGTAATGTTTGAACCACCAAAGCATAATGCTTGATTTGTGGTACCTCTCAAATACCTGAGAATCCACTTCATCGCCGTCCAATGTTCTTTTCCTGGATTGTTCATGTACCTGCTTACAACTCCCACTGCATGTGCAATATCGGGCCTTGTGCAGACCATTGCATTCATTAAGCTTCCAATTGTTGATGCATATGGAACTTTAGACATATGAGCCATTTCTTCCTGAGTCTTGGGACACGCCTCCTTAATTTGAAATGGCTAGTCAAAGGTATACCAACTGGTTTTTCATTCTGCATATTAAACCTTTTCAACACCTTTTCTATGCACTCACTTTGAGACAATGTTAATTTGTGATTCTTCCTGTCTCTAGTTATTCTCATACCAAGGATTTGTTTTGCAACACCCAAATCCTTCATTGAAAATGAGTTTGACAATTTCTTTTTGAGCACATTTATTTACTGCATGTTAGAACCTACAACAAGCATGTCATCTACATACAATAACAATATAATATAGCTGCCATCATTTTTCCTTTTGAGATAAACACAATGGTCAGAGTGACATCTAGTATAACCTTATTGAGACATAAACTTATCAAATTTTAGATACCACTACCTTGGAGCCTATTTTAAGCCATAAAAGCTCTTCTTCAACCTGCACACTAGTTTCTCCTTCCCTTTTACATCATATCCTTGTGTTTTTTGCATATATATTTCTTCCTCCAAATCCCCATCACGAAAGGTTGTCTTTACATCTGACTGCTCAAGATGTAAATTTTTAGTAGCTAGTAGACTTAGAATAGTTCTGATTGAAGTCATTTTCACAACAGGAGAAAATATCTCATCAAAGTCTATACCCTTTTTCTATGCAAACCCTTTCACCACAAGTCTAGCTTTATACCTTTTTCTACCTCCATCTTCTTCCCTTCAACTTGTAAACCCATTTATTCTGCAATGTTGTTTTACCTGCAGGAAACCTAACTAAGTCCCAAGTCTAGTTATGTGCTAAGGAGTCCATCTCTTCTTTCATGGCTTGCTCCCACTTCTTCCTGGTTTCTACCTGCACTACTTCTTCATCACATTTTGGTTCACCAGAATCAGTCAACAATACATAATATAATGAAGGAGAGTATCGTTCAGGGGGTCTACTTATCCTGGTAGATCTTCTAACACCACTTTCAGATGTTAGAGGTGCTTGTTGTTGTTGTGGTTGTTTTTCTAGCTATTGATCATTATGATTTTCAGGCACCATCACTTTTCTTGTGATATCGTCAAGCAATGTGTATTCTCTGTTTTCTTTTTCCTATTTCTTTTCCTACAATTGATTCTTATACAAGACCTTTTCATTGAATATTACATCTCTACTCCTAATGATTTTGTGATTTTCATATTCATATAAGCGATAACCAAAATCATTAACACCATATCCAATAAAGGTAAATTTCTTTGATTTTGCCTCAAGCTTTGTTCTATTTTCTTTATTAATGTGGACAAAGGCTTCACAACCAAAAGTCTTTAAAAAAGGAGTAGTTTACCTTTTTACCTGTCCATGCCTCCTCTGGAATACCACCATCCAAGGAACTTGAAGGCCCTCTATTTATTAGATAAATAGCAATGTCTACAGCATCTGCCCAAAATTGTAAAGGCAATCATGCATGCAATCTCATGCACCTTGCATGCTCCATGATTGTCCTGTTCATCCTTTTTGACACACCATTTTCTTGTGGTGTTCTAGGAACTGTCTTCTCTCTGCAAATTCCATACTCTGAATAGTACCTATCAAACTCTTTGTTGCAATATTCACCTCCATTATCTGATCTGAGACACTTCAACCTTTTCCTTGTCTCATTTTCAACCAAAGCTTTCCATTTCTAGAAAGTATCAAATACATTAGATTTATTTCGAATACAATAAATCCAAGTTTTTCTGGTTGTGTCATTAATAAAAATAACATAATAACGAGAGCCACCAAGAGACGATACCTAAGCAGGTCCCCATACATATGTATGCACAAGCTCTAATTTTTCGCTCTTCTTTTCTTTCCCAACTCTAAGGAATCTAACTCTCTTCTATTTTCCATAAACACAATTTTCACAAAATTTTAAGTCAACATGCTTCAAACCTGGCAACAAATTTCTTGAGTGAAGAATCTGCATCCCCTTCTCACTCATGTGCCTGAGCCTATGATGCCACAATGCCATATCTTCTCATGTAGAGGTTAAAGCATTAACAGAATTAGAAATACCATTGCATAAATACAATGTACCAACCTTTCCTCCTTT
>APFE031455824.1:0-23532 GCA_000404065.3 Pinus taeda
AAATCGCTCCCGGATTCGCTCCCAAATCGGGTGCTTCTGAAAATGGTCGCTCCCGCTCCCGTTTTCGCTCCCGCTCCCCACTCCTGCTCCCGCTCCCAAGTAACATTGGTCACAGAGAATGACAGTGGTATTCATCATATGTACAAACAACTCACTTAAGAGCTTCTGCAATCATGCAACTTCACACGAGATCATACTCGTAGCTATGTATTCGGTCTCAGCGGTGCTTTTAGCAATCGACTTTTGCTTCTTGCTCATCCATGATAACAAAGCAGAATCCAAAGAGAACTAGCATTGAAAAGTTCTCTAGTGATGCACCACACTTCCTACAACATTTGAATAATCATGCAGCTTCATATTTCCGGCAGTGTATCTCAATGCATGAGAGATTGTGCCTCGAAGATATCTCAGAAGATTCTTGGCACCAATCCAGTCAGTATCAACCAAATATGAGCTCACCATCCTAACTGCAAAACATTTGTCCGGACAAAACTTCACCAAAAACATCAATGCAAATGAGTTTATGAAACTCAGAGGCGTTTCCCAAATCTGGTCTGGCATCACCACCATATAACTTTTGAAAGTTAAGATCCTCAAGGTAGTCACGGGCTTGCAGTTTACCATTCCATATTTGGAATCCAACTCCCTCTTACTTTTGCAAGTGAGAGGTTCTGCACCTATCGGAAATAGGTTGTTTCCCAGAAGGTGCCAGTATGAGAGGTCTATCATCCACAACCTTCAAACAATGGTTTGGATCGGCTTCACTTTTAGTGAATCTCGGCTTCATCAAACAACTATCAATCCTCTCATTTTAGGCCCGGAGTGTTTTGCGTCAAGCCATAGAGGGCTTTCTTTCACCTGTATACATGAGATTCCCAATCATGAATCTCAAACCCCTCGGGTTGTTCCAAATCTGTGGACCTGCTACATGAGTGGAATGATCCCCTTGTAAGATTTTCATTCGGTACATCTCGGACATGTACCTTCATGCTCTTCTTGAATTCAGGCATCCCTGTCACCATTTGACTCACATCGGGTAGGGTCCCATAATAAGTAGACCTCCGGTGCTATAGATGAGATATGTCAATTGACGTGATCCCCAATGGACCATCCTGCAACTTGATACAAATTGCCAACCCTGAACCCATGAGAAAAAGCATCTTTGAAAATTCTATTTTTTAACACGTACCTTTCCATCAATGAATGCCACCCTGAAACCTTTGACTTCCATTTCCGAGATGGACACCAGGTTCTTGCGATTAGGTACATAAAACAGATTCTTGTAAATGAATAGAGTTACCCTCATTCAATTGAGGGGTAACATTTCCTACACCCTTTCTGGGATAGGTGGCATCAACTCCAAGTATAATCCCACTATTGTTTCCGTCTCTACCAAATTAGAGAGAGAACCCTTCTATCCGATGAGGTGCCTTGAAGCACTGTGATCAATAAGCCAGATTCCCAAAGAATCTGAAGGAGATGGCCAATATAAGATAACGCTTCTTTATCTTATCAAAAATAACATTTGACTCTTCATACTTGGGGTTCCTTGCCTTCTTTGAAGAGTCGGTCGTTTCCTTGATGACCTGCATTACCTGTCATTCCTCTGATCATTGAAGATGTCCCTGGAATGATTGTTATCATCATGAAGTGAGGTGTCCCTATCTCAGACACTCCTTTGCATAATGGCCGAACTTATTACAACCAAGGCATTTGCCTTTCCTTCCACCCTTAGATTCGGACTTCCCATTGAAGTGATCTTTAGGTAGAGGCCATCAGAAACTTCTGTTGCGCCATTATGATAATATTCTCTGCTTCGACTTCACCCTTGGTGAATTTGAAGAGGGATGAGGAATCCATTGATCCTTTTTTCTCCCAACTATCTTCGGTGATTGATCTTTGAGTCTTGCTTTGGCATTGCCTTCACCTTAACTCTGAGACCATGTTAATTTTAGGTATGTTCTATGCTTAGAGCAATTTATTTCAATTTTCACAGTTAGCTCAATATCTTTTCCAGATTAGCAATCACATCAGCATTAAAGTAAACTGCAGATAGAACATAAACATAAATCACAGAAGGCAAGCCAAGACAAGAGGACACAAGATGTGGCGCTAGCCAGGGACAAACCCCATTGTGGGGAAACCTTTGATCAATTCTTCTTATATGTTCTTCAATAGTTCAACAGAGAGAGAGAGAGAGAGATAGTACGTTTACAACAGAAGTCAACACTTTGACTTATCTAGATAAGAGCATAGATCGTCTCTAAGAAGATGATACATGAGATTAGTTGAATACATGCTGCTTCAACTGATTCTCCAAGGTGACTCCTTCACCTATCGTTGTGCTGCATTTCATCATGATGCTGCACCTCACTGCGTTGCACCATGCTGCACCCATCGTCACACTTCATTAATCATGACTGTACCCATAACTGTACTGCATTATGTGCCATTGTTGCACCATGTTGCCATACTGACCTATGTGTTGGCTGCATCTTGCTTGCTTGGTGTCCCTAGCTTGCTTGTTGTCCCTAACATGCTCGTTGTTCTTTGCATGCTTGCTATAGCATGCTAGTTGTCCCTTGCATGCTAGCTGTAACATTGCATGCTTGGTGTATTTGCTGCTAAGTACCATACAACTCTCCCAATTTTAGTTAGTTGTCTCTTGCATGCTGCTCTCCTTCGGAGACTGGCTGTTCTGGCAGTTCCGGCAGTTTCGGCAATTCCGTCTATTCCCGACAGTTCCGACAATTTCAGCTTTTCCCGACAGTTCCGGCTTTTTCGGGCTATTCCCGACAGTTCCAACAATTCCAACAGTTACGACAATTCCAACAGTTCCTGGCAGTTCCAGCAATTCTGACAATTCTGGCAGTTCTTGGCCGTTCTGGCAATTCCGCTAGTTCTGGCAATTTCGACAGTTCCTCGCAGTTCCGGCAATCCCGGCAGTTCCGGTAGTTCCGACAGTTCCTGCAATTCCGGCTATTCCTGACAGTTCCGACAATTCCAGCTTTTCTCGGCAGTTTCGACAATTTCGGCTTTTCCCGACAGTTTTGGCAGTTCCTGCAGTTCTGACAATACTAGTAGTTCCAGCAGTTCCGACAGTTCCCGGCAGTTCCGACAATTCTACCAGTTCCGGCAATTTCAGCAGTTCTGGGAATTCCGACAATTCCGATAGTTTCGGCAGTTTCGGCAATTCCGACAGTTCCGACTTCTGCGCTCTGGATTAGAGCAGCGTTATCCCTTAGGATCTCTCCTCCTACTAAAACCCAAAGACAAGTAGAGAGGAAGAGATCCCAATTTTGTTGAAATGACTTGAAGGCCACCTCTATTTATACTAAAACATTGAGCACAAGTGGGGTTTATTTGGTTGCTAGCCGACCTTGACGAATTGTCCCATAACACAAATAAATTCATATCTCCATGAATACTTATCGGAATCGGATGATCTTTAGATCAATCCTACACCCTTCTCGATGAGAGGGATCCAAGAAAAATATCAGCTTCCATTAATAAGATGACCCACATGGAGTTTGGACCTAGTTGCCAATTTTAACACTCCCTCTCGACTAGGGAGAACTCTAGCTGCTGATCCATCTGTCCCACTGTACTATCTCTGCCATCAGTGCCCTGCACTACACTGCTCTGCTGAGCTCTGCTATGCTTTGCTAAACCATGAAGAAGAAGAATTGATCGAGAAGGTATCATACCATTCTCTACTGACCCGAAGTTAGTTTCATCTGAAGGGTGTGTCACATCACTCTTACTGGCACGAAGTCAGTTTTATTGATCCTAGATCAATATCACAAGTGAGTGTCTCAAACCACTCATACTGATCCCAGATCAATGGAGGTCATCCTAGCATAAGGAGTACGGTAGATACATCGATGTGTCCATCGTTAGTACTACTATGGTCCCTAACCCCATTTCCTTGCTCATTGATCAGATGAGAGGTACTTCCCATGAGTCCTAGACTGCATGGGTAGGATGCCTTGATAGGAGAACTAATCATCCTATCCCCGGGAGAACGTATCATCCTGCCCCACAGTCGCCATGGGAGAACTAATCATCCTGTTTCACAATTGCCATGGGAGAACTAATCATCCTGGCCCACAGGAGAACTAATCATCCTGTTCCACAGTTTCCATGGGAGAACTAATCATCCTGGTCCACAGGAGAACTAATCATCCTGTTTCATAGTTGCCACGGGAGAACTAATCATCCCGGCCCACAGGAGAACTAATCATCCTGTTTCACAATTGCCACGGGGTATCACAAGGGAAGGTTGAACCTATCATCCCGTACATAGCGCACCACTAGGGGAGGGTGAGTCGCCCTGTGGTCGTACGTTGCTCCAGTAAGTACCCCAAGCCCCCCAGAGCTCCTAGAGCTCAATGCATGCAATGTGCGGGACCCTTATATGAAGGTCTCTCAACGACTCCAAGTCGTTCGAGAAAGTCACATATTTGACCTTTCCCCGTGGCTTTGACAAAATGTCTGCGACCTATACGTCAGTGTCAATGCAATGGAGCCTCCTCGCTCATCGACTTACCATATCCCAGATAAGGCAATATCTGATGTCTATTTGCTGGAGCAATCATCGAATACGGGATTCCACAATAATCGAATCCCCCCTCTGGTTGTCCCAGAGAATCACAGTGGTATTCATCATATGTACAAACAACTCACTTAAAGGCTTCCTGCTCATCCATGATATCGAAGCAGAATCCAAAGAGAACTAGCACTGAGAAGTGCTCTAGTGATTCTCCACACCGCCTGCCTAGTTAGCATTCGAATAATCATGCATCTTCATATTTCCAGTAGTGTATATCAATCCTTGAGAGATTGTGCCCCGAAGATATCTCAGAAGAATCTTGGCACCAATCCAGTGAGGCTCAACCAAATATAAGCTCACCATGCTAAATGCAAAATGTATGTCCGAACAGAAGTTCACGAAGAACATCAACGCAAATGAGTTTATGAAACTTAGATGCATTTCCCAAATTTGGTCAGGCATCACCACCATATAACTTTTGAAAGTTAAGACCCTCAAGGTAGTCACAGGCTTGCAGTTTACCATTCCATATCTGGAATCCAACTCCCTCTTACTTCTGCAAGTGAGAGGGTCTGCACTTGTCAGAAATAGGTTGTTTCTTAGAAGGTGCCAGTATGAGAGGTCTATCATCCACAACCTTCAAACAATGGTTTGGATCGGCTTCACTTTTAGTGAATCTTAGCTTCATCAGACAACTATCAATCCTCTCATATTAGGCCTGGGGTGTTTTGCTTTAAGCCATAGAGGGCTTTCTTTCACATGTATACGTGAGATTCCCATTCATGAATCTCAAACTCCTCGGGTTCCAAATCTGTGGACCTGCTACATGAGGGGAATGATCCCCTTGTAAGATTTTCATTCGATACATCTCGGACATGTACCTTCATGCTCTTCTTGAATTTAGGCATCCCTGTCACCATTTGACTCACATAGGGTAGGGTCCAATAATAAGTAGACCTCCGGTGCTATAGATGAGATATGTCAATTGACGTGATCCCCAATGGACCATCCTGCAACTTGATACAAATTGCCAACCCTGAACCCATGAGAAAAAAGCATCTTTGAAAATTCTATTTTTTAACACGTACCTTTCCATCGATGAATGCCACCCAGAAACCTTTGATTTCCATTTCCGAGATGGACACCAGGTTTTTCTTGCGATTAGGTACATAAAACAGATTATTGTAAATGAATAGAGTTACCCTCATTCAATTGAGGGGTAACATTCCCTACACCCTTTCTGGGATAGGTGGCATCGACTTCAAGTATAATCCCACGGTTGTTTCCGTCTCTACCAAATTCGAGAGCACCCTTCTATCCGATGAGGTGCCTTGAAGCACTATGATCAGTAAGCTAGATTCCCAAAGAACCTGAAGGAGAGGGCCAATACAAGATAACGCTTCTTTATCTTATCAAAAACAACATTTGATTTTTCATACCTGGGGTTCCTTGCTTTCTCTAAAGAGTCGGTCGTTTCCTTGATGACCTGCATTACCTTTCATTCCTCTGATCATTGAAGATGTCTCTGGAATGATTGTTATCATCATCAAGTGAGGTGTCCCTACTTCAGACACTCCTTCGCATAATGGCCGAACTTATTACAACCAAGGCATCTGCCATTCCTTCCACCCTTAGATCCGGACTTCCCATTGAAGTGATCTTTAGGTAGGCCATCAGAAACTTATGTTGCACCATTCTGATAATATTCTCTGCGTCGACTTCACCCTTGGTGAATTTGAAGAGGGATGAGGAATCCATTGATCCTTTTTTCTCCCAACTGTCTTCGGTGATTGTTCTTTCACTCTTGCTTGGGCATTGCCTTCAAGTTAGCTCTAATACCATGTTAATTTTAGGTATGTTCTATGCTTAGAGCAATTTATTTCAATTTTCATATTTAGCTCAATATCTTTTCCAGATTAGCAATCACATCAACATTAAAGTAAACTGCAGATAGAACATAAACATAAATCGCAGAAGACAAGCCAAGACAGGAGGACACAAGATGTGGCGCTAGCCAGGGACAAACCCGAATGTGTGGAAACCCTTGATCAATTCTTCTTATGTGTTTTTCAATAGTTCAGCAGAGGGAGAGAGATAGTACGTTTACAACAAAAGTCAACATTTTGACTTATCTAGATAAGAGCATAGATCATCTCTAAGAAGATGATACATGAGATCAGTTGAAGCCATGCTGCTTCAACTGATTCTCCAAGGTGACTCCTTCACCTATCGTTGTGTGCATTTCCTCATCATGCTGCACCATGCTACACCCATCATTACTATGTTGCATCTTATCACACTTCATTAATCATGACTGTACCCATCACTGTACTGCATTATGTGCCATTGCTGCACCATGTTTCCATACTGACCTATGTGCTGGCTGCATCTTGCTTGCTTGGTGTCCCTAGCTTGCTTGTTGTCCCTAGCATGCTTGTTGTCCTTTGCATGCTAGCTGTCCCTTGCATGCTAGCTGTCCCTTGCATGCTAGCTGTAACATTGCATGCTTGGTGTAGCGGTGCTAAGTACCATACAACTATCCCAATGTTAGTTAGTTGTCCCTTGCATGCTGCTCTCCTTTGGAGACAGATGCTTTGGCTGTTCCCGCTGTTTCAGCAGTTTCGACAATTCCGGCTATTCCCCACAGTTTCAGCAATTCTGGCTTTTCTCGGCAGTTCCGGCTTTCCCCGGCTTTTCCCGATAGTTCCGACAATTCTGGCAGTTATGACAATTCCAGCAGTTCTTGGTAGTTTTGGCAATTCTGGCAATTCCGGCAGTTCCTGGCAGTTCCAACAATTCCGTTTGTTCTTGGCAGTTCTGGCAATTCCGGTAGTTCCCGACAGTTCCGGCTATTCCCGGCAATTCCAGCGTTTGTTGGTAGTTTCGGCTTTTCCCGACTTTTTCCGGCAGTTCCGGTAATTCCGGCAATTCCTGCAGTTCCAGCAATTCCGACAGTTCTTGTAGTTCACGGGAGTTCCTACAATTCCGTCAGTTCCTGGCAGTTCTGGCAATTCCAGCAGTTCTGGCTTCTACCCTCTGGATTAGGGCAACGTTATCCCTTAGGATCTCCATCCTACTAAAACCCAAAGACAAGTAGAGAGGAAGAGATGCCAAGTGTGTTGAAATGACTTGAAGGCCACCTCTATTTATACTAAAACGTTGAGCACAAGTGGGGTTTATTTGGTTGCTGGCCAACCTTGACGAATTGTCCCATAACACAATTAAATTCATATCTCCATGAATAGTTATCGGAATCGGATTATCTTTACATCAATCCTACACCTCTCGATGAGAGGGATCCAAGAAAATTATCAGCTTCCATTAATAAGATGACACACATGGAGTTTGGCCCTGGTTACCAATTTTAACGCTCCTCTTATACTTTCCCTGTTGACATATCAACGGCCGAGATTAAGTCCCTAATCAACGACTAAGATTAGATCTGGCTTGATCCATGTCTTTTGGACCATTCTAACACAGTTTCATATTGATACACATTAATATTTTATTTTCCCTAAGTTTAGACTTAGGGACTCCATTAAAAATATTAATTATTTTAATATCTCCTGAACTGCTAAGAATCTGCCCAAACCCTTTCTTGGTATTGGAAGTCTCATGTGCCCCGACCTCTACACCAAATTTCATGGCTAGAGAACATCCGATGCTACCCCAAATCAACATGATGTAGAGCCTTAGCGTAGTGCTTGACGGGCGCAGTTTCTATCGGGGTAGAAATCCACTGGAAAAGAGCGAAGACACATAGAAGGGCAATTTTCTCCTCAGAGGACTTCCAGCGAAGGAGTCTGAATTTTCACTTGCTGAATAGCAGCGGAGAGGGGCAGATCTACAAGCTCCATTAGGGAGTGCATAGGCCAGTCTAAGTAGTGTGCAAAGGAGAGAGGAGATCATTCGACATTTCTATTTAGCAGAGATGGTAGCCACATATTTGGAAGGGAAGTGGGGAGATTTAGAGCCGTAGTTCGAAAGAGCTATAGAAGGGCGGGATCCTTGAGGAGTCCACCTCTTGGATCAATTCCTTGCTACGGGAGCCCAAGATTCAGCAGTAGCGAGATGGACTTAGTGTTAGATGATGCAGTTGATTGTTTGGAGGACAAATATAGTAGCTTGGGACCAGAGACTGATCAATGCAGAGCAAGGTTGGCAGCAGTGCAGTTGGCACAATGCAGGGGTCAGCAACAGTGCAAAAGATTCAGAGTGTCAGAATCAATAGCAGTCAGATTCCAACATTCATTGTATTATGCTGAACATAGTTAAGCTCAGCTAATTTTGGACGTTTTTCAGTTGCTTCTCTCAACAATTGAGTTGCAGTACGGATGCAGTGTTTGCAATGGCAGTGCTAGCAGCATAGCAGATGCAACGTTTGAGAGGGACTTGTAGTATAGATGCAGCAGCGGCAGTGGCAAGCACAGTGTTGGTAGCAGCAGTATTGTAGAAAGGAGATGCTTCAAAAATAGAGTAGCATGAAGGTGGACATTGTTGCTAGAGCACTTTCTTCGCTAAGAGGTAGTGTTAGTTTTTGGTAGCATCGGAAAGTGCTCTAGCCTTGGAATTTGGTGGAGAGGCTAAGGCACATGAGTTCTAAAGAACCCATAAACCGTTTGGTGAAATTCCACCTAGATTTTTTTATTAAAATAATTAATATTTTTAATGGGGTTCCTAAGTCTAAACTTAGGGAAATTAAAATATTAATGGGTATTAATCAAAGTATGGGTGAGAATGATCTAGAAGGCGGATCAAGTCATGTTTTAATCTTAACTGTTGATTAGAGACTTAATCTCAGTCGTTGAAGGCTCAACAAGAAAAGTAGAAAATGGAGGCTTGGGGTTCATTTGGAAATACACACAGAGAGAACAAATTGATCAAGAATTTGATTCCTAGGGCAGGGTTTGCTAAGGATTTCGAATTAAGTGATCATTCTACAACAGAGGGGCAGTGAGAATCCAGTAGGACTTTTCGGAGAATACAAATAGGCGGAGAGAGCCAGCATAGTTGAAAAGTTGTTTGTCACTCAGAAATCGGAACTGCTGAGAATTGTCAGAATAGCTGGAAATCTGACGTAGAGGGAAGAAGTCAAAACTAACGGGAACAACCGGAATTTCCGAGAACTGTTGGAATAACCAGGAAAGATGACGCAGAGGGCAGAAATCGGAACTGCCGGGAACTGTTGGAACAACCAGGAAAGTTGATGCAAAGGGCAGAAGCTGGAACTGCCGGGAAAGCTGATGCAGAGAGCAGAAGAGGTGACACAGAAATAGCCAGGGTTAGCCAGTCTTGTGCCGGATGAACTGGAATTCTACCGAGTGAAGTGAGGTAAAACTCACTCAGATTTTCTGCCAGTATTTTCTTTGTAAAGGATTGCTAGATGAGCATTCTAGATTTGTATTCAGAAATTTCTCCTGGATAACAATAAAACTCTCAAAGTTGCTGCACCGATTTTCCCGCATTGGGGTTTTCCAGGGACTATTGTGTCAAAAATTAAGTGTGTCCTATGTATCTTGTTCTTTGCTCTATTTTCTGTTTCATGAGATCACATATTTAATTAGTGTAGGTTGCAGAAGTAATTTACTTCAGTATTTAGAAGAATAACTTGGTTAGTGTATATTAAAAATCAAGTAGGTGAAGTAGATTCAGATTTGCTGCAGTAGGGGTTCCTTCGAGTATAGGAATTTTCACACCTTGCTAGTTTGAGCAGTAACATTTTCGTGCCATTGTCGGTGACACGAAACATGTGTTTTGTTCCCCATACGACAGTTGACATTATATTATTGGCGACTCCATTGGAAGAACGAAGCCCTAGTTCTTCATTGAACTTTAAAGTCAATGCTTGTAGGGTGAAGCAAGCATTTTTCTAGGCATCTTTAAATTCACCCTAGTGACTCCTACATATTTTTCATGTATATCTCAAATAGGTTGTCTTTCTTTGATAAATTTCCCACTTTGGACATTGTTAATGTCCCTGGGCATCCTAATCATGTTGCGAGAAGGATGGTATGTGGGGTGCCTGTGTTTGATGGTGATCCACTCTCCGCAATTGACCACGTAGAAAGATTTAAAGCACATGCTTCAAGAGAGAAGGTTGTTCACCAAGATATCCTAATGCTATTGTTCTTGGGATCTGTTGTTGGTCATAACTCATGGCTGCATGAGCATGAACCTAGGAGCATCTCATTTTTTGAAGAGTTCGTTGATGCCTTTCTTAGACATTTTCAAGTACACCCTACATTAAGCATCCAAGACGAATCCTTCATCAAGCATCATCAAGACATTGAGAATCTAAGTAATGAGCAGGAAGACAAGTCCTCCTTGGGTCCACATGATGAAGAGGATGGTTTTGACACATGTTGGGAAGAATGAGTCTATGGAAAGTGAAGTTGAGACTAACCTTACCTTTCTCAAGGATAGTACTCTCGATGATTCTCCTTTTGAGAGCCTTGAGGAGGTGAACCCATTAGCCCATTAGAAGATGACATTGGAGATTATTTCCATATTGAAAAATAGAAATGGGAAGTTGTTGGCCCTTAATTTGACTGTGGTCCCATTTATGACATTGACAAGGAGGATGAGATTGAGAGTGGTCCTCCCTTTCTCTTGAGCATTATTTATGAGGACATATTCATCGATACCCTTGGGAAGGAGAATTATCACTTTCCCTTGCATGAAAAGGAGCAATTGGAGATGATTGATTCTTCTTTTTGGGAAGACCCTATCTTTGATACCAACAATGATAGGATTGATAAGGCCCTTGCTCATACCTACCTTCCTTATGATTCTGGGAGTATTTTCACATCACATGAGCCTCTAGAGTTGGATTTTCAGGAAAAGGGTCCCATTGAGACTTCACCTTCCCCTTTGTGTTTTTTTATTGTTCGTCGTCTTGAGTCTTCATCAAGTGATTCCCTCACCATTTGTCATATGATCTCAAGTGACCGTGAGCCCTTTCTCCCTTCCGAGTATAGTGTTAAGGAAGAGCCCCTCATTGATTTATATTTTACCTGCTTGTGCACACCCTAAGGGTTTTGATCACTTCATGACCTCCCCTCTCCAATGTGACCATCACCTTGGGTGACCTATATATTGCACCCTTTCTTTCCCTCGCCCTTCGTTCCCCTCTCATCACAACCTTGTGGCATCTACGAAGCATGATATTATAAACAATGATTGTGATAAGGAGTTATTTAAAGTGATATTCCATCCCACCATTGTGCTCTTAAGAGGAAAATCCCGACACTTCTACATTAGCTTATTTTCTTCTCCTAGGGTTTCCTTTTTCCTCGAATGGAGATCATATTTTCCCACCTCCCACCCGGTTCATCCTCCATACAAATGTATCCGCATCCGCTTCGGGATTTGTTACGAGTAGTAATACTAGCAAGCATATGTATATTTATATGATGATATGTTGGTTGCACTGACTTTATGATTACACTTAGCATTAGCACTATTATATGCATGTTAGGGTAGGATGCATTGCATGCTTTTTTTTGCATTAGAACTAATATCATATGATATATCTCATGATATATTAGTTGCATTTAGATTTGAAAACTGCAGTTTGTTTCTATGAGTCGATTTATGGGCCTAATCCAAGCATGTGCAATCATGAGACGTCGCGAAAGGATGTTTCCCATTTTTCATCTATTCTATGTGCAAGTAATAGGTCTATGGTAACCAAGAGATTGTTGGAGTTCTCGTGACCTCCCGTTCGAGTAGCTTTGTCCACTTCTTCGAGAGATCACGTCCCAGTCGGAGCAAGATGTTACCCACCGTTTTGTGGGTGATATCCCTGGGAGAAAAAATTTCTCCAAGATGGTCCTCAGCCAGCAGCCACCAACTAGCTCGTTGTGCCACTTCTCCGCCACCTGAGCCAACCATGTGGCCCCCCACCCATTTACCATGCTCTTATGTTTGAAGGTGGGCCTTCCGAACCTAATGTATGCATTGTCATTTGGTAATTGAGTATTGTGGTTTGCGTATCATGGGCAATTTAGGGCATGGATTAATCAGGTGAATCGACAAAAATAATGGGTTAGGTCTGTGCTCTTGGCCCCTAGACCCCTTTCTGGATGTTAACCTTGGATTCTAGTCCCGTGGGATCTCTTTTATTGACCCTTTGGATTTAGCGATGATACTTCATGGGAAACCTTGATTTTGGTTGTGTGGTCTTGCTCCCTCATCCACATATATTGCCCCCTTTCCACTCATTATGACACCATTCATCATTTCTCCCAGCTGGGTCCACATTCCTCCACTAGGTCCACACAAGGCTAGCTCTCCCGTTCCCCTTGCCCACACCTTGGGTCGGGCTTGGAATGATGCCCGAGAGGTTGATGTAGCTAAAAAAAAAAGTAAAAGCATAATTTCCCACATTCAATACGAAATGTACCACAAAATGCGAAAGATGGCTGGGACAAACACATTTAGCATGTGGGCAAAAGATAATACATGAGCTCTACTCCATCATGATGGCCATCACCCTAGTTCCGACAGGCTCTATGAGCCTCTTATATCACTTGGGAATCCATGATTGTCCGAACCCCTGGTGGGAAATGAACTGCCTTACCTTAAAAGGGGTATCCACTGCTATATCTCACACATTATGCTCTCACCCCTGTAGCTGAGCAGTGAATTAAAGAAAAATCAGAAAAGGAAAAAGGCATAAAAAGAAGGGTGGAAAAATCATGGTCGGGCACCTCATGTACCACGATTGCTCCCTCCTATACATTATATATGCAAGTGTGGGCTTCCCTTTTTCTATTTACCCTTGTACCCCAGAATGTGGCCCAGGGCTACCCCTTTCATTCCCTACTCCATTCATCTCTCCATCACATGCCACCACCCTTTTAAAGGATGCACCTTGGACATACTATCCCCTTTAAAAGTAGAAACTACCTAGTAGGGTACTTGGTTAATCACGCTTGGAGCTTGGAGACATTAGCACATGCCAAAGCTCATTATGGAAGGGCATTCCATCATGGAGTCCCCACATGTTGTCCATGGTTTGTAAGCTCCTTTACTCGATTTCCTTGATGACTTGTTGTACTGGAAGGCTAGGGGCACATTGGATCTTATGCATGATTGCAAGTGGTCTACATCTTGGGTTTGGTCTCCCTATACAGGGTCTTAACCCTCCAAAGGGCTACAATTACACATGTAGGGTGTGTGTTGAGAGCCATAGGCCTCCACAGCAGTAGAGAACACTCCATGGATCCCCATAATGTTCAAAGATTGCTCGAGATTCACCTATTGGACAAGGAAGATGCACCTGGTTCACCTTTGCCCAGCCAACCCCTCAGTTGTACCATGCACTTGGAAGATGACCCAGGGCTTGTATGCTAATGTGACATCACTTACACCATCATCTGAGCCCTTACAGATGGCCTACAGGAATCTTCGACTCACTTGGAGACCCACGAGGTCACTTGTGTGCCTTCACATCCATTGGGAGCACCATAGGTTTATTATGTGGTGAACAAGGGGCCAACCCCTGTTCCATTACCTTTGGAAGTTCAATTCATCATTTTGGCAATTATGGACTTCACCAGGCCTGTTAGAGAGCTCGACGACATGCATTATTGATTATTCAACCTCTTGGGAGGCTTATTATTTTGTTTATGAGCTAGTTTGGTGGCCTTGTCACCAAAAGATAGTTATTTGTACATTATTTAAGTTGATGGGCTAATGTAGGCTCAAATTAGGTAATTTGAACTCCTAATAAGTATATAAATAGGAGAGAAATGAATTCATTTTGTATCATCACATGGATTGGATCATTCTCTCTCTTGAGAATTTCACATTTCTTTCTTGAAGGATAAATTGGAGCATGGATGAATTTTGATGTTTGGATTGGACTTTCTTATCTTGGAGCTTATTTATTGGCAAATGTATTAATGTTTGGATATGTTCTCTAACATGTAAGTATGATATTGTTGCTATTTTCTTTTACTTTGTCACATACTTCGATCATGAGATTTTCGCTATTTTAGGGCTAATTGTTGCATGCATTTACCGCTTCATTGTGGAATTATGTTTCTATATAGCATATCTCTATGTATGGGCCATTTTTGTTGAATGAATTGTCCTAGAGATAGAAGTTATCTTGTTAAGCCATCTTCATTTGCAAGCAAAGTATAAATGCTTTAAGGTCACTTTCCCTTTTTGCCCTAACATTGGACGAAGTTGCCCTTAGTGCCTCCTTGAGCTAGAAAGGAGATCCTTCTTCACAATTCTTCCTGACTCCATATCCCCAAAAGGAATTAGGCACTAATCCACTATAAGGTGATCACCTTAAAACCTTTTTCTTCACCTTTTTCCCCTCTTTTCTAGGCCTAGCCACACTGGGCCACCTGGGGCATCACTTTCCCAACGAAGCAACCATAGAAAAAGTTCGATCTCATAGCCTCTACCACATAGGTGTGTCCTAAAGATCTCCAAATTTGAAGAATTTCTGAAGGTGGGAGTGTAAGATATCCCAAGCCCTAGCTCTGAGATCAAAATTTGCCTAATGTTCCCAAGGCTAGTACCTCATAGGATCAATTTGAAACCTATAAGTGAAAACTCTTGTTTTCATCCTTTCCCCTTCCTTGTTTGGGTTAAGATTATCATTTGTGGCTAAACTCTCTGCCCTTAACCTAAACTGGGTCCACTGGGTCCCATGTGGTCTCATACCTTTGAAAAGTTAATTCTTGAAAAAACACTTGGGAAGTCAAGTTCAATATGATTTTAGGGATTGGGAAACTCCTTTACAAGGCACATTGCTTGAACCTAGCCCTTAAATCTTCACTTCCTTCTCCTAGAAAGTTTTGTAGCTTGCTTGGAGAGTAAGCAAGCTCCATTCTTAACCTCCTTCTAGGGAAAGGGTCATTAAGGTTAGTTCACATCCATTTGTTGATTCATCCTTCACAAGTTACTTTCTATATATCGGACCTCCTCCCATCAATGAAAGTCTGTAAAAACTAGGGAGTCTTAGTTGAGATGATAGTGGGCTAAGTCTCCATCTTTGTCGTTGACCTAGCAGTTGTCCCTTTAGGAGCCTCTTTAGGTCCCCTGCTAGTTTGAGCAGTGACAGGTGTTAGAGAGCAAGAATTCGCGTTATCCCTTGATCATCTTCTGTGGTAGTTTATGGATAGGCTTGTTTATGGTAAAGCTTACAGTAGCTTCGGAAGGTCTTCTGCATAGGCTTTGTTGAATTTGTAACTATATTTGGTCTTCATAATGTATATTTGGTCACTTGATGTACTTATATTTATCATTGTAAAGCATCTTTTGAATGCTAGAGTCAAAAGAAAAATTTATCTTTAGTCAAAGTCCCATTGTGACTTTTAAAAGAAGAAAATTTGAATTTTTGAATTGTAATTTTTTCTCCAAAAGTAGTAAAGTTGGCCACCCTCCAAGTCATGTCGGCCCTGGCAGAAGATACACACCCATTCGGCAAAAGACATTGTTCGACCTCCTCCACTTGGGAAATTCGCATCTCTTGCACAAGACAGTTTCGGGGCAAGCAAGCAAAGGACAAGTAGGATGAGTAGGACAGAGAACAAGACGAATTGGCTCTCTTTCTCTCTCTCATCAACTCGCACGTGTGGATATAGTCTCTTTCTCTTGGTTCACATTTTTTTTGACCATTCTATTGCAGGGGGCCGCAATTTTAGGCAACTGTAGGGGCCAAAATTCTGGGCAACTGACAGCTGCATGGAGGCCAAAATTTCCAGGTCAGGTTAGGCAGAGCTAATTTTTGGATCAGATTGGGTGGCTTTAATTGGAGGGGAAAGCTAGGTTTGACCATAGGTCTAAGCATGTCTCTCGTTGAACAGAAGAATTTCTCTATTGAAAAGATTGTTGGGGTTTTCCCATTGCTGGGTTTTCCCAGGGTAAATCTTGTCTCTTCTATCATGTGCTCAACAAATAATTTTGCTAAAGGGAATTCACAATTTTTCAATTTTGATAGTTGATAAATATTTTGGTGTTTGAACTTAGGAAAGAGGGATATGGAGGCATAAATTAAATTCTTGCAAAGGGAAACAAGACCAACCTAGAAGAAATGGAAAATTAAAATCTTAGTGGGAGGTGTGATGTGGGTGCCACCCAAAAAGGTAAATCGAACCCCTTGGAGAAATTCAAACCACAAGAGAATGGAGGCAAAAGGGGAGTTTGAACTAGTGGGCCCACAAGGAGAAGGGAAACAATTATAAATAGGAGAGGAGAACTCATTTTTGGGGGTCCCTCGATTGTGCATTTTTAGACTTAGAGTTTGCTTGAGTTGTTTAGCCAAGTCAACCAGTGCTTCTTAGCACAGGGATTTCCAAGCAGAAAATCCCAACTCTCTTTCGGTGAACTGAGAGTGTCACTCTAGGAGAGAAGTTGGAGCTGATCGGGGGATCGATTACCAGCTATTGTTAGCCATTTCATCACTTGCTTTAGCCAGTGTGAGTTTCTTGGTGGACACAGACGCATAAATTCGTAGAGCTTGGGAGAGGGGATTCTGGGGGAGTTGCACCTGAAGAAATTGCAAAGAATTTCCTTGAGGGAGAGTGAGCCACTTGGGTGATTTGCATAGCTAGAGGTTTTTGCTTTCGAGAGAGCCAAAATTTTCATTTCTAGGGCCTGCTAAGGGATGTCTTCCTTGGCATAATTGCAACATAGGAATTGAGCAAGATTTGGAGCTGAATTGAGGCAGTATTTCTAGTTTGGACGCAGGGCCATCAATGGGAGAAATTTGCACTAATTTTGGGCATTTCCGGGCAGTTAGAGTTAGCTCAAAAGATTTCTAGGTTTCGTTGGTCCAGGATTGAGGAGATTATACGTAATTTTGCGGAATATTTGGAGCAATTCTGAAGGGTAAAATCATCAATTTATTCCAACAATAGCAATAAGATTTTATGGACAGTGCGTTGAGCAGTTTGAGCTAATTCTAGTGTGGGAAAATTCTCTATTTCACCTATGTTTTACATGCTTTCCATAGCAAGCCCAGGTGCGCTCGTTCCTCACTATTTGTTCCCAGATTGTCACTGCAATTTATAATAAAATGGCTCAGAATTGTTATTTTTGCTATACGGTGTTTTGATTGTACTTGCTTTGTGGAGTTTTCAGCTTGTGTGTTATATCTATTTGTTGTAGCTAGTTCATGTTTTGATATTCCCGGAAATTCTCTTGTTAGAATATTACAGTGGTATCAGAGCATGTTCTTGGCCAGTTGTGGGCTCAAGAGCAAGTGATGATGGGGCCATTTGGTGGAGCAGTTTATCGTCCCAAAGGCAGAGGCAAAGGTTGAGGTAGAGGAAGGGGTCGTGGTAGAGAGGACGAGGCTGAGCATTTTTCAGATACGGAGTTTGAGAACACAAGAGACTTCATGGGGGACAATGGTGGTGATGAGTAGCTAAGACAAGGTGGGCATGACCCACTATTGGAGAAGCTAGTAAGGTTGAATCAACAAATGATGGAGATGATGAGGCAATTGATGGAACTGCAATTGCAGAACATGCATAGAGGGCCGCAAGGAGGAACCATTGAGGGAGAAGTTGGTCCCCAGATATGAGAGGGGAGCCATGTACATCAACGTAAAAATCAAAAACACACTCACACATATGGCCAAACTAATAGACCCACCATGCCTCGCTTCATGAAGGAGCCAAGTCGTGAGAGAGGGGACGATGCATTCACTAAGTTGATTAGGTCCTTCACTAATGGGGTTGATGAGTATGAGGCGTTGGAATGTAGAGTCAAGAGGATTCTCACTTTTGCAAATTATTGCCATCTAATGGAGAAGTACAAGCCAGAGGTTGGAACTTCATCCAGAGGAGGGCAACAGTATTAGAGTTGAGATAATTAGAGGCTGGCAGGGAAGGTGATACTACCCAGTTTTGATGGGTCAGCCAAGAGTTCACCGAGAGCATGTGTTCATAAATGAAATATCTATCTTAATCTGAACCCTATGAGGGAGATAGATGCCATCAAATTTGCCACACTACATTTGGAGGGGGATGCACAGGATTGGTGGTACCATGGGCTGATTACATTCAGGCATGCCTCCATCACATCTTATACCGAGTTCACTCGCACACTAGTGGAGAGGTTTGACAGGAAGGACCCGAAGTTGCACTTCAGGGAGTTGGCTAACTTGAGCAGACAAGCAGCGCAAAGGCTTATATAGACGAGTTTCAGAGACTTGTGGTGATGGTCTTGTTACCCACCACCCGTGGGTGACACCCATAGGAGAAATTTTTCTTCTAGATTGTCTTCAGGTGGCAGCCAGCAGCTCCTTGCAACCACTAGATAACTCGATGTGCCACCATCCTGCCACCTGAGCCAACGATTATGCCAAGTGATCGTATGTTTGAAGGTGAGCCTTCCAATCCCGAAGGTATGGCTTTCATTATGTAGTTGGGATTTTCGCTTACTTATCATGGATATTTATAGGCATGGATTAGTGGGGGGATTTGACAGAAAGAATGGGCTTGGTCTGTACTCTTGTCCCCTCTGCCCAACTTGGTGGTTAACCTTGTATCATAGTGCCATGGGATTTCCTTTATTGTTTACTAGCTTTAGGAGGGACACTACATGGGAAATCTTGATTTTGGTTGCTTAGTCCCACTTCTCGACACCACATACATCACTCCCTTTTGCTCATTATAACCCCTTTTCACATATTTCCCTTTCGAGTTCACATTTGTGTTGGAAATACTAAGGGGGGGGGGTGAATCAGTATTTCTTTTTCCGACTATTGTTTTACAAGTTAAAACATATATATTCAGAACACTAGATGAACAACACGAATAAATGCTTTTATTAATATAAACTGTGCAATAAAATAGATACAATACCTAGATGGTTGCAATCAGTTGCCAAGCTCCAACTCAGACTTTGGTGGGGCTCCAACCTCCAGAGCGCCAACTCTATTTCGCCAAGACACCAATCTTGGACTTAGGAGCACCAACTCCCAAGGACTTCAATCCTTCCATTTCCTGAGACACCAGCCCCAAAGACTCCTATCTTTCCTACTTCTGAGGCATCAACCCCAAGGACACCAATCCTTCTTACTTCTGAGGCACTAGCCCCAAGGACTCCTATCCTTCTTGCTTCTGAGGCACTAGCCCCAAGGACTCCAATCCTTCTTGCTTCTGAGGCACCAGCACCATGGACTCTAATCCTACTTACTTCTGAGGCACCAACCTCAAGGGCCCTGACCCAATCTTGTCAAGGTTCATTTGATAGTAATGTTCTGCTCCCAGAACTCTTCTCTACTGAGTTTTGTCTGTTTATAGCTTCACTTTAGTCTCCATGCTACAGCATCAATGACAACCAGTATTCTTATGAAGTAGTCTTCCCAATTCTTCATACTACGCACACAGAGTGTCCAGTACCATTCATGACTTCTGATAATGTCTTCACACAGCTTTAGTCTGTCTACTGTTAGCTGCACTAAGCTCTGCATAAAGAACAACTTCCTGTTCAAGCTTATGTTCTTTACTGGCTATTTCTCCCCTTTGACTATCTGTTGTCCTGTTGGCCCTTCGGCCCTCTCTCTGTTCTGCTGGACCCTCTCGCTGCCTCTGTCTCCTCCAGCTTATTTCCACAAAAAATGTTCAACAATGTTCTCTTCATTTCTTGTCTTTTATTCATTCCTCATGCCCCTGTCTGCCGGTTTCCTCTCTTCATTGGCCCTTTGGCTTCCTCCTTGGTCTCTGTGGTTTCCTCTGTCTCTTCGTGCTCGCCAGCATTCTTGAGACACATTACTTCTTAAGAGAGGTCCACAAATGCACAGAGAAATCATGTCATACGTTAAACTGTAAAAACGCTCCTTTTTACAATAATTACAAGCATACACAGAGACGACATTGTTTAACGGACAGCCACGTCCCAATTGCAATCGCAATCGGCTTGATTCAGCCTCCTGAATTATAGTTCAAGCCTCCTAAACTATCGGGAGCGTTGTTGTATATCATTTCTGCCTCAAAGGGCCGCTCTCGGCAAATATCAGAGAGATTCTTTTTTTTTTTCTTTTCAAGTTCACGAGACGTGAACTGTTATTTCTTCGTAATATAGATACCCGAGATCAATCCACTAAATGAAGCATCTCAGCTCATATTCATATATATATACTATCTATATATAGTATATATATATAGATTAATAGAATAGATAGATAGATAGATATATACAGATATATATATATATATATGACTTTTGCAAATCACCAAAGGACATGTTCCTTGGGAGGAGGGGCCGACTTATGAGTTTTTCTCATTTAAAATATATAACTCGGATTTTATATTTTTCGAAGGATTTCATTGGAGTAGCTGTACTGACAGGGAGGTCCCATACGCCACATCACAATCGCAATCGCAATTGCAATCACGCATTCCTGAAGGTCTTTAATAAGTCATGCCCTATTGCATAGCCGATGGCTAATGGTTGATTCCCTTGCTCGGATGGACTAGATGTGATATGGTATTAAACCATAGTTAATATACCCGTCGGGTCCACAGCATTATCACAGTTGGCGCTTCCAATTTGGCAAGGCTTTACGGCTTGCGATATGGGACAAATGCCATAATATATTAAGTCATATTACAATGTCGCAGCGGGTCCACATACTTTATCACAATCAGAGGTTTTAATGTCGCAGGGTGATGGCACATAGCCGAACCATTGATTAGCGTTGTCACCGATATACATATATATGCCGATATATATATAAACTTCTCCACCGATAGTGTGTTTGCGTATGTATGTATGTTTATGCCATCGATAGTGCAAATGCACACACACACACACACACACACACACACACATATATATATAAGCCTGCGCCGCCGATAGTGTAAGTGCACATACATACATGCGTTTGCGCCTGCGATAGTGTATATGCAATACGACTAAGTCTTTCTGCCTTCGATGGCTCTCGATAGTGTAATTTCACACATACATGTGATTTCTGCTCCCGTAGTGTTATCTGTGGCATATATGGCTTCAATAGCTCCTGATAGCTGTTGAATGCATGCATATATATGTGATATGTGCTCCCGTATGCTTTTTATTGGTTCTATGTGGCTCCCCCAATATTATATACTGCTCCACTGTAATACTCCTCCGGTATGGCTCTGTTAAACGCTTATATATGGCATATATATATATGGCTCCTCTATAGCTCCAATAGCTCTGTTTGCTCCCGAAACCTCTGTCTGCTTCCTCTGTGGCTCCGATAGCTCTGTTTGCTGCCTCCCATGGCTCTACTCTTCTTTGGCATATATATATATATATATATGCTCTATTCTGTTCGCTCTGTTTGCCCCTAAGAACTCAATTTTGGCATATATATATATAGATATGGCTCCTCCTGTAGCTCCTCTTGCTCCAATGTGGCTCCTCTGGCTATCCTGATGGCCTTGCTCCTGTCTCTTCATGGATCTGCTCTGCTTCCCCTTGGCTTCATATCGTCATCTAGTATCTAGAACATTGCCATATTGACATCAATGACAAACTAGGTCAACAATTTGTCCCTTGGGTTCACAAGAAGTTAGCCTCCCCCTCCCCTTGTCCACAGTTTGTATCGGGCCTAGAACGATGCCCCAGAGGTTGATGTTGCTAGAAAGAAAGTAAAAAGCATAATTTGGCCACTCTCAACTGTTAATGTATCATAAAATGCAAAAGATGGTCGAGACATACAAATTTAGCACGTGGGCAAAGGCCAACATGAGTTCTACGCCTTATCATTATGGCCATCACTTTGGTTCCTAGGGCCCTTATATTGCTGCCCCCCTGCCCCCTCCCGCTCGCATCATGAAGGAATCCATGATTGTCCCACCCTTGGTGGGCAATGCACTGCCCAACCTTAGGGGTTATTTACTGTTATATCATGCACGTCATGCGTTCTCATCCCCCGGAGCCCCGACCATTTCAAAAAAAAAATCAATAAAAAGAAAAAGGCATATGAAGAAGGGTAGAAAAACAAGGGCTGGGGTAACTCATGTACCACGATTGCTCCCTCCGACATTCATACACCCAAGTGTGGGCTTCCCTTATCTTAGCTACCCCTATACTGTGGCATGTGGTTTGGTGTCTTCCCCTAATGCCCACTCTGTTCCATAATTATATCACATGGCACTTGACACTTGATGGATGTACCATGGACATGTTAGCGCTTGAAATTTCACCTTAGGCTGAAGAAGGCAAACCTCAAGGCAACATCAAACCTGTTAGCCTCGTAGCTAGCCCTACGGGGCAGGAGAAGGCTCTCTCCGGTCTATCTCGTAAAATCTTCAATGGATGAGATGACCAATAAGGTAACACTGATATTAGGCTAGTAAACTGATTAGAATGATTGATTTTAAAATTTTTGGGCTTTTGGTGGAAAATTGGGGAAACGCAATTTTGGGTGCGGGGATTGGACACAGTTTTTGCAGAGGGTTCTTTGGGGCGAGGTAGGAGACCGTATTGATGCCATTTAGCTGAAGTGAATGGATGAGAAAGACAGGTGAGGAGCTAAGGAGGGCAAACAATGACTTTGAATCCTCCTTAAACAGCTGAAAACATTGATATTAAGCAAACTTAAAGGCAAAGCATAGCAACCATGAATTCTACCTTAACACTTCATTTGCCTAATTTGCAGAAGAAAAAGTGAGAAGATGATTCACATAACAAACTTATAAGTACAAATAGAAGCACACCATCAATACATGTAACCACAAGAATCCCAAAAAGGACTGCAAAACCCTGGTCTTCCTTAGCCAAAAATTGCAGAGATACAATGAGTAATACAATAGAAGCTTTCTCCTTCAAGAGTCCAACCATGAAAATGAGTATGAAAGTACATAATATAGATGATCTAACCTCTTTCCCCACCTCTAGGAGTCGAGCTCACTATCCTAGGAGCAGTTTGAACAACTTCTAGACTAAGCACTACAAAATAGGCAGTCAAAACAACTTGCCTCTATAAACTAGGAAACAAATTCATTCATTTAATT
>APFE031455824.1:30729-83059 GCA_000404065.3 Pinus taeda
AAAAGACACGAGGGAAATGTTAGGGGAGGGATCTTTCAACAAGGAATGGGAACGCATGATATGACAGGGAATTTTTTTAAGGGAAAATTCACAAATTGTCATGCATATAGAATCTCATCTTCATCATTGGGAAATCATTTGCAAAGAACATCTTGTAAGGGAAAAAGCATGTATGATAATGACCATGGAAGGAGCATTCATGTGTGAATAGGGACATAGGAAACCATACACAATTTACTTATTGGATTTTCATGTGCATCATAAGGCAAACTTTTGGTCATGTAGATTTTTGACATAGGGGGAAGGGTTTTATTAAGCAAAGGATGTCAAATGGATACAAGGGGAAAACAGTATGTACATGTGTTTTTACAATATACACAACAACATGTTTTGTAATTTTATTGTCACATTACTCTTTTCTTCATTGCACATATATCTTTTTCTTTTGGCTTTGTTTTTTATATGTGTAGGGTGTTGGTGTAGGGAATTAGGGTTTGCATATGCTTGGGGGAGGGATAGGGTTTACATTTTAGGCCATGGGGAAAATTTACATTTCTTTGCAAATAATAAGGGCAGAGACATAAGCATGACTTTGTGAAGAAAAGTGGGAACAAGGGAGGGAATCAAATGGGACCAAAAAAAAAACCTTGAAACAAACATAAAACCCTAACATTCTGCCCACGTTGACAAACAGTTACAAATATCTTTTTTCCTTGCATCCTAGGCATAATCGCAAGCATGTAGACCCATAACCATCATCAACAATCAAACAACATGTATAGAGCCTACCTCAACCCAATTTGCAAATTTGAAGAATATTTGAGTGAGTTTGAGGTGATTTTGGCTTTTACAGCTCAACTGGTCGCGCCAGTTCAAAATTAACACTGCGGAGGAGCTGCTGACTGGTCGAGCACTGCCCAACTGGTCGCGCACATTCACAGCCTTGTTTGAGGGCCTTCCTGGTGTCAGAATCGGGCGCAGGATGGCTCGTTGGAAAGGTATTTGAGTCTACTTTCCAACACAAGTAGAATTTTTCAATTTGGAGTTGATTCTGACCTATCCAAAAATCAAATCTCCCCAAGGACTACGTCAAAAAAGTTGCCAAATGAGGCTGCCTGAAAGAAGAGTGCTGTTGCAGTCAACTTTTGAATGCCTTCCTCAACCCCAAATTGAGCTCATGATAGCTCATTGGAAATATCTTTGTGTCTAGTTATCATTTTACCCATCAAAAAAATCATTTGGCCAACCAAGCTAGGAGAAAACTTGATTTTACCAAGGTAACTTGCAGAGGTGTATTTGATTCTCCTGAGGCAACTGTATTCTTGACAGTTTTCTCAAATCATGACACCTGTGAAAAATGTGAATGAGGTTTTTCTTCATTGGCATGTTTTGGGCAGAAGCCTCTCTCAGTTTCCCAAAATTCATCTTTTGTTGCTCTGAAGCATCATTTGAGTGCGACTTGTCCCGATGTGTGAAACAAGGAATTCTGTCGAAATGAAGCGAGATGAAGGGGATAGGGGGCTTCTAAATTCTTGGGGAAATTTGTAGGAGTGGGGAGGGATGTTAGGAAGCAGGGGAAAGTGGAATCTCAGAGATTGAGTGAGGGGAAGGGATCCAAAAGGGAAAAACATAGGCCTAACCTAGAAAATTGCCAAGTTGTAGCTAGAAACTAGGGTTTGTGGAAAAATGAGGAATTTGGCGGATCTAAGGGATGGGAAGTGTTTTATAAGGTAATTTAAGGATAGGGGAAGGTGTATTAACATCAGGATATGAGTTTTGCTGATGATTTGGCCGCCCAAGAGAAATTGCCTTCAAAACCCTAGGAGAGGGAAATAAACTTGCCAAGGCATAACTGAAGCATGAACAAGATGTAAAATGACTCATTAGACACTGACATGATAATGAAAACCCTATGAATGATGATAGACTCAGCTGAATAGTGACATAGGTTGGCATTTGGGCAACTTTGAAAATAGTAAGAGCAAACCCTAGACCTAATGCCTAGTGACCAAATTTTGCTTGAAGACTCACTGAAATGACAAAATTTGACCTTGACACTTCAAAATCACTTTGTAAGAGCACATTTGATCACTGGAGGAAGGCTGGAAAGACTGACACTAACAGGACCTATCACTCCCTTAGAGGTTGAAACCACCTAATAGGGTCCTTGGTTAACCTCCTTCTTGAACTTGGAAACACCTGCACACTCTAAAGCCCATTATGGAAGGGTATGCCACTATGAAGTGTTCGCTTGGTTACATGTTTTGTAAGCACATTTACTCAATTACACTAATGATTTGTTGTACTGGAAGGTGAAGAGACACATTGGATCTTATACAAGATTGCCGGTGGGTATTCATCTTAGGGTTTAGTCTCGCTATACACGGTCCAAGCCCTCCAGTGGGTTATATTGGCATTTTTAGGTTGTGCATTGAGAGCCATGGGCCTCCACTATAGCCTTACTATGGCGGGCCACATCTCCAGGGATTTAAACCCAGGTGAATGGGATGGCAAACCACCATCCCTACTTGAGCTAAGACCCATTGACTGTTAATTATTAACAATTATTAGTTATGAAAGGTTTAAAGGTCAAAAGTCGTAACCAATCACCTTTGTGCCCAGTGAATGCCTATATAGGCAATTGTTACGAAGGGAATGTATCATCATTATTATTCAATTCAATATAATATAAAATATATTTTATTTACACATACACAACAGTTTTCTGCATATCAAGTTTTCGCTTCTAACAAAAAACCTCCGAAAATGGTGAGGCATGATCTGGATTGAATCATTATATTATTTGTAATCCATCTTAATGCTTTCGGAGTAGAAAATTCGGAGGAATTAGCTCACAAGACCATTTTTATCAATGGGTCCGAGTTTGACAAATTGGAATTTAAACCTTTTAGAAGCAGTTTGAGGCATTTCCTAAAGTTTGTAAATTGTAGCAGTTGCATGGTTAACATTGAGATGGTCCCCAACAATCGCTGGGGGCTCTGTTGGAAGAAATAGATCACCAATTAAGTACTTCGGTTCAAATTGTTCTATATGACTTTGTAAAGCATGTTTCTTCATGATTGATGCAATAGACTGGGGGGTCTGGCAACGAAGTCTGTTAGAAGTAGAAATAGACTGCACCCAAATATAACCAAAAAATTCATGCAACTGGAGTAACATTCTAACTATTAAGGCATTCACTTGAACTTATCATGACATGTTCTGATGGTGAATGGATACACCACCGCAGAAAAAACTGTACCAAGAGAAATTTCGCAGGTGAAAATTTGCATAGAAATAATTGGATGTAAAACTAATTATAAAAAAACCGATGTATATAGATTCTGCAATCTCACAGTTTCATTTTTTTAACCAATTGGCATCATGGTCACTTTATTCTTTCCTGTCTGTGCTTTGCCTGCCATATTGTAAATGAAGATCTTTTCCAGCAATGTGCTTCAACTGGTCTTGGCTGCAGGGAAATTAATTTTGTTAACGAAACTGTCCAAACTCTTGCTGGAAATGGGGAAAAAGGTTCTGATTACAAAGGAGGAAGAAAAGGAATGGCCCAGGCAAGTACTTACGGCTTCCATATTAATAGTCATATTTTTGAATACCTTATTTCAGATAGATGGCCTTATATTTAAAGGTAGTTTAACCTCCAAGAGATTACTGTGATTTGTGTAGCAAAATGCTCACTATTATTTTGAGATGTTTGCAGGTCCTCAACTCTCCTTGGGATGTTTGTGTTGATTTTTCCTCTGAAACTGTCTACATAGCAATGGCTGGACAGCACCAAATCTGGCAGCATGATATTGTGGATGGAGTTACTCGTGCTTTCAGTGGCGATGGCTATGAACGAAATTTAAATGGCCAGAGGTGGAGTATCTTTTTAAATTCCATGAGTATTTTATTTCCATCTCAGACAGGATTTCCTAAACATTTTGATAGGAAAAAATAAAATTTAATACATTTTCCGTCTTGATGTCATGTAAATATTAGAAAAAAATAAATTTTAATACATTTTCCGTATTGTGTCTTGTAAATATTCAGATTATCTTAAAAGAAAGGAAAATATTCCTTTTAATTGACATTTCGCTTTCCTCTTTTATTTTGTCTAGCCAGAAAGTTTTTTAATATATCATATTAGGGCCATGTCATAACTGGATAGACATATCATTTCCAACATGGTTGATATTGATGCATTTGAGGAGCACTTCCTTTTGCTAGCACATTCATTTTTACTAAAAGGGTGCAGATGGTATTTTTCTTACTTTGTCTACAATATGATATCTGCAGCATTAGAAGATAATACTTTGCATATCGCAATTATTTTAATCAATTTGTTATATATATGTGTGTGTTGGGGGGGTTTAAAGTTTGATGAGTTAATTTGAATAGTTAAATGTTATGAATTATGAATAAAAGATTGTAAGGTCAAATGTCAAACTAACTGGAAATATTGTTAACCTCACTCAACATTATCAGATTAAGTTACCAAAATTACAATAAGTTATTTTACATTGATTCTTATTCTCAAAATGAAAAAAATACCTAATAAATTTCCTTGAAATATATATTTTGTAGAAAAAAATAATAATAACATTAAAATAGTCCATGGGGTGTAGAATAGACAATGGCAAGGTGTTATGTTAAGGCACTCCATAATGTAAAGGTCACATGTTCAAAACTTCGTGGGAAAAAATCCAGCCATGCTAAGGGTTAGTGTGGCCCAGGTTGGGTGCGATCCCCAAGTGATTTTGACAGCTTAGATGCCCCTGGGTTGTATCGACTCAAGCTACAATTTTTTTTTTATTATAAGGAAAAAAACGATGGTACTTCTATTATAAATAGGCAGTTCTAGTACATGTACATATCTAGATATTCTAAATATCAAAAGGCCTAACAATGTTATTGAGAGTATGATCATAAAAAAAAAGACCAGCCTGTAGTCTGAATAATAGGAACTAGAGAGGCAAAATAAAGGAAAACCAAAACTCTTTGACCAGGTTGCCTCAATATACTAACACCCAAAATAAAAAAACAAATGACGTCGAAGTATAAAGAGTGCCCATCTAAAAGTAAATAACTGGAAAACCATCCAGCTATGCAAAAAGGATAACCATACAAATATGTGCATAAGATACCAGATAGTCCAAAAAGAGATCAGGCATTCCAGGAACCAGTTATGGCACAACAAAAATTCCCTCTGTCATCATCTTTCGCCCCACATAAAATCTATACTGGATCAAGCTAGGAGCAACTACCAAACCTTTCTATGAGAGACTATCAGCCACTGTGTTGTGTTTCTTGTAGACATGGGTGAGAGAGATATGGTCAAAGGAGCCTTCCAGTAACTTAATGAGATCCATCCAAATTGTCAAAAAAGGGACCGTGAAGGTGGATCGCCCGACCACCGCATCAATGATTGAACTATAGTCCCCATAAATAGAGAGATTTGGGATCTGAAGGCACTTTGCAGAGACCAATAGTCCCTAGAGAGCCATTAGTTGTGCCTTTTGATTTGTATGAGACCCACTGAACCAGAAGAAGAGGAAGTACATGTGAAGATTTGTCCTCAGCCATGCCCCACATCCACACCTGTTATCACGAGTTGCACCGCCAAAGAAACCTGCAAGAAAAACCACCTGCAATGGAGGAGATAAAGTCTTGAATGAACAGTCACCCACTTGGGGGACACCTCCTCAAATAACCAAACCAAATATATAAAGCAGATACAATGGATCATGGAAGGCTTGTTTTCAAAGATAGCAAGATTTCTAGCCTTCCAGATCTCCCATATTGTAAATAGAGGTAGAGCTTTGTATTTTCCTTTCTGGTTAAACCACCACCTGAAACAAGACTCCAATGAATCAAAATTAACCTGCTGAGAGATCTAACCTGTTTCATAATGCACTCCCATACCTCCACAAACAAGGGCAATATATGAAGAGATGTGTAATGCCCTCTTGTGCCATATGACATAAAACACACCAACTCGGACCTGTGAAACCCCTTTGTAGAGGTTGTCCCAAGTGAGAATTTAGCAAAAAATGACCACTTTATAGGGAACCTGCCACCTCCATGCTTTCCTATACCAGCAGATGTTGTTTGTGGGGTTTGCGTAATTTGAAATACGCTAGTAAACCAACGAGACCACTGCCGAGCCATGTTTCAAAACTCCATTTCACACTAGAGAATCGCCCACCTCTTTTAGCACAAAGCCAGCTTCTCTAAATTCTTGTATGAGTCGATTCTAGGTAGACACATGACCTCTTGATAGATCAATCTACTCTTGCATATCAAATAGGGAAAATCTTGTTGCCGACGAGCTATAGCTTTATCCAAGAAAAATATACCTCTATTATGTAATGCAACAATAAAAACAATATTGTAGGAAGGAGATGGGGTAACACTAAGAATTGAATCCAAACCAATCATAATTTGGTTCCCTTAGCCAAAAGACCAAAGCATCTTATCTAGCATCCAATTGCTCACCTTAGTAAGACTCATCCATATGTAAGAACCTCTTTTGATCCAAACCATGCCCCTTCTGTACCACTCAAAAAAGGCTATGCCATTTAAGTACTTCTCAACAATAATCACTTGCCAAATACCCCTAGAAAATACAACTTGCCATAGGGATTTGATTAATAGATCCCAACCAAACTTCTTTAAATCAATAATGCCCCATTCGCCAACATCTTTCCCTTTGGTTATAGCATCGAAATTTACCAAGTGATATTTTTGGTGATCCTGATTCCCAAACCAAAGAAAGTGGGACATAATAGCATTGATTCTATTGATAATAAATGAGGGTAGCCAAGAGAGTTGCATCCAGTATACAAACAACTATTGAAAGACTGATTGTATCAGGATATATTGCCTTCCCAATGAAAGGCAACGATGTGTCCAAAGTGATAGCCGCTAATGAAACTTCTCCACTAACCACCCCGATTTGATATCCTATAGCAATTAGGCTTCAATCTAAATCCCATATAAGTCAAACCACCTTCAATGGAAGAGACCTCAACATTAAACAATATGGAAATGCAAAGAATTATTAATTATTAATTAATTATCAAATTATTAATTATTGATATTTTATGATTTTATGATTTTATTTAATTAATATTTAGTTTATGAATATTTATTCATAAAACTATCCTTGCTTATGAGGGACTTATATATTCTAGTAAGATTTCCATGGAGACTTCTGGCATTCAAACTGCATCTTTAGGTAAGCAAGGCTTCCCAAAGTTTGTATCCCATTAGAAGGTACACTAGAAGGTCATATTCGTCGAGTGAGTAATTTAGATGCCAAGAGAGTGCATTATAGCAACAACTTTTATGCAAATTATAAATGTTGCTCAAAGGGAAATGAACCAAGAAGGAGGAAGACAAGAAGCATTGGTGACCTGATTACAGGAAGTGAATCTGCAAGAGAGGACATGGATGGCAATGAAATGCTACTTGAGCTTGTGGGTTCCAAGGCCAAGCTTTTGAGGGCACTGCTTGAAATCCCGTAGAAATGTCTAAAGTTGGACTCTTGCTCACTGGTTCAAGTTTGGAAGACATGAATGCTGGTGGTTGGATGTTCGAAAAGATAAAATGTTACGCAGCCAAGTCGCAATAAGGAGAAGAAGATTCTTTGCCCAAAAGAACGAGTCCATTGAAGGAAGTTGTAAAAAACTTGTCAAGCAATGTCGAGAAGGAGGGGTTGTATTGTTCCCAAGAAATTAATCGCCCAAGAGACAAAGTAACCTATCAATCCCCGTAGGCTATAGTCCTTCATAAAGAGGAAAATCCCAAAATACCCAATGTTTGAGCAACAAAGGGCAAGTTTTTGGGGAAGCTGGGAAAAGAAACCCAAAGTTGGAGTTTGGTGTGAATTTTACTCAATCAATTAAGGAGAGAATCCCCTCAAGGGAGTCTATAAATACAAGAGGGTTGAATTCATTTGGATCATCATTGGGTTGGATCAATTATCTTTGTTTTCTTTGAGCCTGAGGCTCTGAGGGTTTTAAGACCCTTTTTCTCCTATCAATTTTGGTGGTGAAACATTCCACCCTAGTTGATAATTTTTTTTGATCTTTCGTATCTTGTTTTGGCATAGGATTTTTGGAAAAAGATTTTTGATCTAAGGAAAGTCTCCAAGTCAAACAAAATTCTTTTTGAGATATTCCGAAGGGCAAGAGAATTTGGTTGGAGGGAAAACAGAGTGAAGTGCTGGAACAAACCTAGTTTTGGTGGCCATGTGAACTGCTCTATGATAAATATGGCATCTCTCTTGACGCAAATTAGAACCCTAAGGCCAAGCGCAGGGAAAATCCAACAAGATCGAAGGCATCCTATAAAATCATCACCTTTCTGTAGCAGTTGAGATTCCTGTAGCAGTTTTGTGACAATTAGGGATTCTACAATGATTCAGATGGTAGATAGATTAAAGAAATATCTTCAGCATCCTCCTAAACTCTTGAGAGCTTACCCGTGATCAAAGCCTAACAAAAGTCGAGACAGAACAACACTGAAGCCACACAAAATTGTTTTGGGAAAAAAGGAGTATTATTCCTGAACAAATCGCATTGTCTAAAGCCTAGTGTAGACAAACAAGTTCTTGCAATTCAATTTATGACAAGCCACATATCCTAAGACCAATCAAAGTCATGTACAAAGGGATTCTTTGTTAGATATGGGCCTCTGAAGTAATCAGGTGACAGAGAAATCTAGAGGTGTTTTAGATTGTGAATTGAGTCCCTTGTAATTGAATTGGGATCTTCTGAGTAGACACGAAGGAGGCCTACTTCACAGGTCTAAGATTCTGTAATAGTGTGAAAGGGAGTATTAGGAGATGTGAGGGTTTTGAGAGACACAATTCAGAAACTGTGAGGATCCAAGGCAAAACGAAGATAGGCTCGATTACTAGAGTAGGCAAATTTGTATGATGTTTATCAATGTCTGCATATAGAATCCAGATCTTTGTTAGGGCGTTGTTATTCTATTAAAATTATTAGGGTATGTTTGGAATCTTTGTTTGTTCCATGTATATTATATTGTTTGATGGAATGGTTGGATTATATTGTTTGATTTATTACATTATTGGAACCAACATTGTTAATTGAAGTATCATTGTATTCAATATTGAATAAATGATTTATTCTAAAAGGAGGAATTTCTACTAAGAAACCCTAGTTTTTAAGAAAATCCTAGGGCAAGATTACCCTAGACCACTATATTGTTTCACTAGTATATATTAGTCCATAGACATTAAAGGAAAAAACTAAGGGATGTTTATCAAATAATAAAAGACTTGGAGCCTCCCTCCTTATTATCATTGATGGGACCTCTAAAAGCAATGTAGGGTTGTCTTGGGTTAGGGTAATCTTCAGGGACCTATTGTTGAATTTGTAACTACGATCGGTCTTCATAATGTACTTGTAATCACTTGATATAATTATATTTATCATTGTAAAGCATATTTATAAAATGCTTGAGTCAAAGTCCCATTGTCCCATTGTGACTTTCAAAAGATGTAAATTTGAATTTTTGAAATGTAATTTTTGGCTCCAAAAAGTGACAAGTTAGCTTCCCTCCACGTCAAATCGGCCCTGGCCAAGGAACGCATCTATTCACCCTAGACAGACTACTATATAAAGGCATTTCCAGCCCCTGATTGGCGTAGTTCACATTCCTCTCTCAAGACAGTTTCTGGGCAATGAGTGAAGGACAAGAAGGAGAAGAAGGCTAAAGTTTTTCTCTCCTATCTCTCTCTAGAAACTCGCACGTGTGAAAAAGACTCTCTCTGCGATTCGCAGTTTCCTGGGGCAATTGTTGTAGGGGGTCAAAATTTTATGGGTTACTAGGGCAACTGCTGCAGGGCCAAAATTTTGGGGCAATTGGCACTACAGGAGGGCCAAAATTTTAGAAGTGCAGGATTAGGCTTGGGTGACTTGACTTGGAGGAGAAGACTAGGTTTGACCATAGGTCTAGGTGTGTCTCATTGAACAAGAAGAATTTCTCTATTGAAAAGGTTTTTGGGTTTTCCCCGTGGTGGGTTTTCCCAGGGTAAATCTTGTCTCTCTTTTATGCATTGGGATCTTTACTATTCTATTGTTCTTTATTGTTGAATTTCTGAAATATAATTACTAAATGATATATTGGAACAAGTTAAATTAATATCTACATCAAAAGGAATTATCATAATTTTAGAGATATTGTACTAACCATAATTGCACTAGAAAATCAACATGGTATCAAAGTGTTGGTGATGAACAAAAGGTACATTGGGATCACTTTTGCAGAAACCCTAGAGAGAGCATTTTATTAAAGTCATTGTACATTGGCATCTATGGCTTCCTCCATGAAATCTGAAAACAAGCTAGAGGGAGCATCAAACTTCAGAGCTTGGAAAGTCATAATAGATCTTATTCTTTTTTTTAACCGGAATGAGTATAGTGTTGGAAATACTAAGGGGGGGTGAATCAATATTTCTTTTCAATTGTTGCTTTTACCAGTTAGATCACTTATATTTAGAACAGAAAATGAACAATAAGAATAAATTATTTTATTAATTTCTTCTTTACAATAAATCAAGTACAATATATGTAGGGCTCCAACCCTAGATGAAGACACCGATCTTCAATCTCCCAGGCTCCAACCTGTATTTGCCAAGCACTAACTTGGTCTTCCAAGGCTCCAACCTTGTCAATTATGAGGCACCAACCTCAAGGCTCCAACCCTATATCTGGTTCAGGCTCCGACTTGGTTTCTTGAGGACTCTGATCCTCTAGGACTCCAACCCTATCCTCCAGGGTACCAACCTTGTCTTTTCGAGGCTCCAACCTCTTGGGATCCAACCCTTAGCTTTACTTCGTCAAGATATGTTTGGTTATACTTCACAGCTCCCTATGTCTTCTTCAACAAGCCCTATCAATCTTCACTTAGTCTTCACTTTGGTCTCCACGTTACATCATCAATGACAACCTTGTTCTCTTAGAAGGTGTCACCACAGCTCTTCATCGTACCCAAGCAATTTCTTTAAGGTGACTACAACAAGACTTCAGTCATGCTACTCGATGATCAGCATAACAAAATGTTTGCTTCAACAAGTCAACAAAAAGATCTTTAGGTAATCTTTAATGTACCACTGCAACTATGCTTCTTCTGTTACACAGATTGCTTCAGAGTTATTTGCTCAAAGATGCTGATTTCACGAACTGTGATGCCAAACAACATCAGTATAAACACAAATTCACAATAGAGGTCAAGATCTGTTCCAACAATCCAAGGGTCTTCTATTTCCCTTCAATAAGGATTTTAACAAATTCTTCAACAATCCTGCTGCTTCAAAAAAACCTTTCAAGAGCAGCTCTAAAAACATCAAAGGAGGGTTTCAAAAATGCTTCCAAGATTTGTTATACAAATTCAAAACTGTGTCTTCAAGATCTGTAGTCCAAGTTCAAAACACTCTGCCTTAAATGTTCAGAACAGTGTTTTTAAGGTCTGCAATATGTTGGTAAGATCTTCAAGGTTCTGTAATTTCCAGTCGAAAGGTAAACCTTCACAAATCTACAAGAGGAATAGATATAAAAAATGTGTCTCTACAGAACTTTCAAAGGATTCGAAAATAGATCCCCTCCGCAGATCTGAATTGTTAATTCTTCTTCATCGGATATTTTGATCCTCAATGCTATATAAATCCTCATACAAATGCCCAAGCTTTATATATATGTGTTGAGAATTGTAAACATCACACTTGTGGAGGAGCCGACTTATAAGAGCCGAAGCCGACATATCTTTAGGATATTATAACAATTTTTTTTTATTTGTCTGCCATGTGATGTATGCATTACATCTATCTTCCATGCGATGGATAGTATAGGACCTTATCTGCCATGTGAAACATGGATATATAAGACCTTGTCTGCCATGTGAAAGATGAATCAGATAAGAACTATGGAAAAAGGCCTTGTCAACCATGTGAGTGATGTCTAACACCATGTTTCCGCATTATACATTATGTCTACAATGTATGGTCATAGGGAACCATGTTGCCTACATTATACATTATGTCTGCCATTTATGGTCATATGTATGCCAGGTTTGTCTGCCATTAAACAAAGCCGTTTGTTAATAAGGAATTTTTGATATTGTTTCAAAACATATATGTTTCCAAGGATGATGTTTGTTTTAATAATGTTTGGGATTTATAAAAACAAGTAGACATTAGTATTTAGGGTCATAATGTCATCATGATATGCTTCATCCATGTCATCTTGATATGTCATAGTGTCATCATGTACTAGTGTAGTGATATGACATAGGAAATTTCATCATTAGGAAAGTTCCAAGATAATAAGATAGTCTTCCAACCATCAAATGAGATCTTCCATGTCATCATCTAATCTTCCAACCTTCATTAAGTGCCATCATTAAGTGTGGTCATTCAAGAGTATGACATCATCAAAAGTATGGCTTCATCAAGTATAATCCTTCACATCACGAGGTTGTATATTGACACTTAGGATCTAGATCATCAATCAAGGCACATGATTGGCACTTGGCAACATCATAGTTAATTCAAGTACTTCTTAGGGCTTCCTTCATTAGTGGTTTGACTTTTTCGTGAGTTGACATCTTCATTGATGTTATCCTAGTCAACTGACCACCAAGAGTCATGGCATCATCGTCTGGAACCAATGTTAAATTTGGAAACTAGGGCCAAACTCCATGTGGGTCATCTTATTCATGGCTGATAATATTTTTATTAGATTCCTCTCGTTGAGAGGTGTAGGATTGATCTAAAGATCATCCCGATTCCGATAAGTATTTATGGAGATATGAATTTATTTTGATTATGGAATAATTATCAAGCCTACCAACAACTCATGTAGGCTCAAAAGCTCAATAGTCACATCTATTCAATTATCTTCAGATGTGTATAAATACAGGAGGACTTTTCCTCATTTGGACTGACTCAACTCATCACATCTCTCTCTCTCTCCAGCGCAGTAAAGAGGCTCTTCTCTCTTGCGCAGTAGGTGACTCTTCTCTGACATGTGTGGAAGGAAGGTGCAAAACCTGAAGCTGCAACTGCAGATCCAAAGTTTGACCAGCGTTGACCATCAAACCTCTTCCTCTGAACTGCGTTGTAGGTGTACCTGGATCTCCTCTGAAGGCCGCATTTTTTGGTTGAGGAATCAAGCCGATCCGACGGTCAGTTTGCAAGATATTGACTACCCTAGTTTTGATGATGAAGCCGCTAATGCTGATGCTGCTGATCTAGGGTTTGCTACTACTGATATAAATCAGATTTTTGTACTATTTCTCTCTGCTGAATTATTAAGGATAAAAGAAGATTTGATCAAAGGGTTTCCCCATACTCGGGTTTGTCCCTGGCTAGCCGCCACATCTTGTGTCTCTTGTCTTGGCTTGTTTTTTGTCAATCGTTTAATGTTCTATATGCACTTTACTTTATGTACATGTGATTGCTAATCTGTGGATAATAATAAGAAAGACAAGTAAACTACTATAAGCATAGAACATACCATAACTTAACATGGTATCAGAGCTGAGGTAAAGACAAAGCCCGAGCAAGAGCAAGAGCAATCAACGAAGAGAAGATTGGCAAGGCTATGCTAAAAGAACTATGGGGTCCTCAACACTCTTCCCTGCCGAAGACAAGCTCCGTGAGAAAGCTGACTATCATGGATGGAAGATGTCTATTGATCTAACCTTAGAAGATCAAGGAGTGTTGGACCATGTGAGAGGCAATATTGTTGAGCCTCCATCAAATGCACCCGCTGCTACTCGGATCAAATGGAAAATTGGTGAAGTCAAAACAAAGAAGAACATCTGGGACTCTATCGACAAGCGCTTGGTGGCCTACATCTCCGACCTGAACACCTCCAAGGAAATCTACGATAGACTGGTGAGTTTATTTAAAGTTAATGATGCAAATCAAGTTTTGTTTCTTATAAATAAGCTGAAGGAAATTAAGAAGGGAAAAGATGAGAGTATGCAAGCATACTTCTTAAGAATCACCGAGATTAGAAACGATCTCCTATCTATTGGGGAGACTATTACTGATAGGGAAATGGCACTCATGACTCTTGGAGGATTACCATCCGAATGGTATGTGTTTAGGACTACTCTTCTGAACAATAATGTAATTCCTGGTTTCGAGGAATTAATGCCTAGATGCTTCAAGAAGAAACAAGGGTAGAAGACCAAGAAATGCCCATGCCTAAAAGTCCTCCTGCTACTTTTTCTTCTCATGCTAAGAAGAGAAATAATTCCGGGACTAAATCAAAAGGAAAGGTTGGACCTGAGGGTGGAAGAAAAGGACGATGTTACATTTAAAGCAGGTTACTATGCAAGGGAGTGCCTTGATAGAAAGGACTCACCCCGGGACGATGGTCAAAATCCCTCTCATGGCAATCAAAGGAATGGCAAATCTAATAGCAGAGGTAAAAGGAGTGCTGGAAATCAAGGAAGAGGACAATCATTCAAGAAGGCTAGAAATTCCAGGTATGAATCTAACATTGTTGAAAATAAGCAAGATGAATATTATCTACCAGCTACTCTATCTACCTCTACTCCTTCGGACTCAAGGGAATTGGGCTCATTGATAGTGGTGCCTCAAGGCATTTCACTAGTTACAATGAAGTTCTCCATAATCTGATAGAGAAAGAAACTAACCTGGAAATTGTCGTTGGAGATAATATGAAATATCCCGTGAAAGGTGTAGGCAATGTCTCTCTTAAATTGGATCAAGGTAATACGATCCACTTATAGGATGTATTATATGTACCTGACCTCGAAAAGAACCTGGTGTCCATCTCGGCAATGGAAGACAAAGGCTACAAGGTGGCTTTCATCAATGGCAAGGTACGTGCATGGAAAAACAATATTAAAGATGCCTTCACTCTTGGGTTTCAAGTTGATTCATTATATCAGGTCGGAGGAAGTCCGCTAGGTGTCATGCCTTGTGACACATCTCAAGCCTTGATCGAGAATCAAACTGAAAAGAAGATCAAGATCTTAAGGATTGATAATGGAACTAAATATGAATCTAACGAGTTTCGTGACTTTTGTAAAGAGGTTGGCATTAAGAGGGAGACTACTACACCATATACTCCTGAACAAAATGGTGTGGCTGAAAGGAAGAACCGTACGATTGTGGAAGTTGTCCGTGCCAAGCTCCATGATCAAAAAATTCTGAAGTTTCTTTGGGCCGAAGCTGCAAACACTATCGTATATGTACAAAACCGATACCCTCATCAAGAATTGGGTTTCAAGGCTTCTGAAGAAATGTTCACTGGTAAGAAACCTGACGTATCTCATTTTAGAAGTTTTGGAAGCCCTGTATATTTTCATGTGCCAAAAGAGAAAATGAATAAATTGGGTACATTTGGAAAGAAAGGAATCTTCGTGGGCTATGGTGAAAATACTAAGGGCTATAGAATCCATGTAGCTGATCAAAGGGAAGTCGTGATTAGTCATGATGTCACCTTTGACGAAGATATGGCTCTCAGTAAGGTGAACAATCTTCCTACAATGAGGAGCTCTCAAGAAGCTGACACCAGGGAACTGAAAGAAAAAGAGTATGACAAGATATTTGCACTTGTTTCCAGATATACCACCATCCGCTCGATCATAGCCCTTGCAGCTCCACAAGGATGGAAACTACATCAGATGGATGTTAAGATCGCATTTTTGCATGGTTCAATCAAAGAAGAGGTCTACGTGGAGCAACCCGAAGGATTTGAGATTTATGATCGAAAATCTCATGTATGCAGGTTGAAGAAGGCTCTCTATGGGCTGAAGCAAGCACCCCGAGCATGGTATGAGAAGATCGATAGCTACTTGATGAAGCTGGGATTCATAGGAGTGAAGTCGATCCTAACCTTTACTTTAGGTTGAAGATGACAAAACCTCTCATACTGGTGTTGTATGTGGATGACCTCTTTTCTAATAGGTGCAGACCCTTTCATTCACCAAATGTAAGAGGGAGTTGGCTTCTGAATAGAATGAAGGACCTAGGATTGATGCACTATTTCCTAGGACTTGAAGTCTGGCAGAAGCCAAGGGAAATTTTCCTATCTCAAGGAAAATATGTGGTGAAGATATTGGAAAGATTCGGTATGGTAGATTGCAAGCCTGTAACTACCTCGATGGAGCTTGACTTCAAGAAGTTAAGCGGTAGTGCTGCGGGACCTGTTTTATGAAATGCTACCGAGTATTGGCAACTCGTCGGAGCATTAATGTTCTTAGTGAACTCCTGTCCAGATATATGCTTTGCAGTCAACACATTAAGTCAACATATGGTTGAACCTCATCACATACATTGGATTGGTGCCAGGAATCTGTTAAGATATCTTCGTTGCATAATTACATACGGGCTAAGATACACTGTTGGAGATGTGAGACTACTTGGATACACAGATGCCGATTGGGCAGGCAATGTGCTGGATCGTAAGAGCACTTCCGGGTTCTTTTTCTCCTTGGGATCTGCTTCGATATCCTAGATGAGCAGGAAGCAGAAGTTAGTGGCTCTGAGCACTGCCGAGGCAGAGTATATTGCTGCTAGCATGGCCTCCTGTGAGGCAGTCTAGTTGCGAAAGCTCTTCAGTGAGCTATTTGGATTTACATTGGATACCACCGTGATCCTATGTGACAACCAGAGTGGGATTCGTTTATTAAAGAATCCTGTATTTCATGATCGCTCCAAGCATATCGATATCAAGTACCACTATATTCGAGTAATGGTGCAGTAGGGAGCTATAAGGCTTCAACATATCGGTACAAATGAACAGGTCACCGACATTCTAACAAAGCCCCTAGGAAAGGTCAAATTTTTTACTTTCTGAGAACGACTTGGTGTTGTTCAGAAACCCTTTTATGAGGGTCCTGTATGATGTATGGAGCTCTTGTAGCTCCCGGGGGGGGGGGGTGTGGGGTACTTCTTGGAGCGACATATGACCACAGGGTGACTCACCATCCCTTGGTGGTGTACGTGTACAGGGAACAAGAATCAAACTTTCCGTGTGATTCCCTGTGGCGATTATATAGCAGGATGAGGCCTTCCTACCCTCATTATGACTCTTCACATCATAACGCGCAGCCCCGTGACACAGAAACTGATACACAACAGCCTGGGCTCTAGCCACCAGGCTTTTGTAAAGGCCATCGTCCCACACTCAGACCTTATGACATACAAAATCCACATACCTGTATGCAATTTATACATGCTGCTTGACCTGGAGGTGATGCAAAGATGAGCAAGGAGATTGCTGCAATCGAGATCCCATGAGTAGTCCATCATAAATCTACCCTCCTCGATTAATTTCCCACCAAGCTCTTGATCTCTATCAGTCATTCCCACAATTCTCCCATAAACGAGCCCGACCTTACTGAGGCCTTGAATTATTTTTTTCTCCGTAAAAGTCAAATCCCTGCATGTGCCCGAGGTGTTGTGTCACCCAATTCTCCAAGAACCATGGCCGAAGCGATGAGGCCGCACGTTGTGACTTATTCTTGAAACAGGTGTGGTACAACATTTCCATGGGACGCCACGTTTCGAGCGAGTCTGGGTGTCTGGCTTGCCACGATTTCGCATGGATGGCAAGAGCTTGCAGAGGGTGATGTGACAGGGGGAGAAGGAGCTCAGGGCAGAGGTTATAGCGCAGAGGTGGAGGTTAGTAAGAGGAGGGGCCACAGGGAAGGGGGAAGGGGAGGGGAATGAGGAAGGGAAGGGGGAATGGGAGAAAGGGGAAGGGAGGCGTGGGGGATGGGGGAAAGGATAGGAAGGGGGGAGGGGGGCGAAGCTGACAAGAGAGAGCTAGGGGGAGAAGGGTGGGGCTTCATTTCATTATGGAGTGATAGTTGCAACTTGACCATCTCCATTTCGATCCATTGAGGCTTTATTTTCGGCCTACATATGACACTCTTCAATTTATTAAGGAAATTTTGTCGTGCTTATGACATCGTTGATGGCACATTTTTCCTCCTCCAGATGGCTTGTCTATCAGCATGATGATTATTTCCCCTCAAGACATGATATAAGGTCACCGATTCGAAAGCAGGGATCAAGTTCTGGGCTCTCATAATGATTTGATTCAGGTTAGAGATCTTAGCCTTTGAAGTATTAATCATATGCCTTATAACTCTCACGGAGTCCCCTAACACCTGAATCTTTTTTATCCCATTTCTATGAGCTAGGATTAGTCCCTGGAGCATTCCATAAGCTTCAGCTTGGTTATTGGTCTTTCGACCTAGCCCCCAAGCATAACTAAATTCAATGATTCCTTCGAGATTAATGAGAATCCCTCCCCTTCCTCCCACCCTAGAATAGATCTTATTCTTGGCAAGAACAAAGTGTTGGATATTGTGACAAGAAAGACTACTGAACCAGTTGATGTAGTTGGAAAGGAGAAGTTCAAGGAGGATGACATCACTGCCATGAGTCTAATAGTGGACTCCATTAGAGATCATCTCATTCCCTACATTGCAAAGCATGATACCTCCAAGAAGATGTATGATGCGCTAATAAATCTCTACACTATCAAGAATGTCGGTCGGCCCATGAGTTTGAAGAATGAGCTCCGGAATACTAAGATGACTAATGACGACATTGTGGCTTCATACTTCATAACGATTTCGCAAATCAGAGATCAAATCTCAGTTATTGGAGAATCTATTCCTAATCAAGAATTTGCGACTATAGCACTCAATGGTCTTCCTGGATCACGGGATGCATTTGCAGCGGGAATAAGCAATTAGAAAGAAGCTACATCATTTGAGTAATTATGGACATCATGTGCTCAAGAAGAAGCAAGATTGATGACTAGAGATCGTCAACATGAAGAATTTCAAACCCTTGCAACTCACTTCATGAACAAGGTAAAGAAGAAGTTTGGACCTCAACGTAAGAACTCGAGAAAAGGGTCTTCTTCCTCTAAGAAGAAGGACTTATCTAAGATACAATGCTATGGTTTTCAAGAATATGGACCTTTCAAGAGAGATTGTCTTAATATGGCTAAAAAGAAAAGAAAAGAGAAACAACATGCTTTCGCAACAGAAGTTGAAGAAGATGAAAAGCCGAAGAAGCCCAAAGGTGAAAAAGATTTCTTCTACCATTCCACTTTGACAGGTTCCTTTGTAGATAATGATGACATGTGGCTGGTAGATAGTGGAGCATCAAGAAACATGACTGGAGAGGGTGGGAATCTTTCAAGCATGACAGAGAAGAAGTTATCTCAAAGGATAGAATTAGGAGACAATAACAGTTATGTAGTCAAAGGAGTTGGAAATGCATCCATAAAGTTGGAATCTGGTAACCATATACATCTCAACAATGTCCTTTATGTACCAGGTTTGAAAAAGAACCTTGTCTTTGTTTCCTTTTTAGAAGATAAAGGAGATAGGGTTTCTTTTGTGGATGACAAAGTACTTGTGTGGTCAAAAGGCTTTAATATAGATGATGCTAGGGTTATTGGGATTCATGATGGAAGACTGTATGGGCTTGTGAGTCAACCAGATCAAGCATTAGTACATGACAAAATAGATCAAAGTGAGCTATAGCACTGAAGGTATGGACATCTTCATTTTAGAGCATTACCTGAGTTAAGTGAAATAGTGTCAGGAGTTCCTAAACTACAAGTAAAGTATGATGGTGTATGCAAAGGTTGTGCTATTGGGAAAAATATTAAGAAACCATTTCCAAACAGTGACAACAAATCTAAGGAAGTTTTGGACTTGGTTCATTCCGATGTATGTGGTATGATGCTCGTAAAATCACTTGGTGGTTCGTTGTACTATGTGACATTTATTGATGACTTCTCTTATAAGACGTGGATATATCTCTTAAAGATAAAATATGAAGTATTCAACAAGTTCTAGGAATTGAAAGTTGAAGTGGAAAACTCGACAGGTAAAAAGATGAAGATATTAAGATCTGACAATGGAGAAGAATACACCTCAAAGGAGCTTGTTGCTTTCTGCAAAAAGGATAGGATTAAGAGGGAGCTAATTGTTCCTTATAATCCACAACAGAATGGTGTAGCAGAGCAGAAGAATAGATCCATTGAAGAATCTATCAAGGCCATGATGCATTATTTGGACTTATCATTGTTCTTATGGGGCGAAGCATCAAAGACAACTGTGTAAATTCAAAATCGAAGTCCTCATAGAGTTTTGGAAGGTATGACTCTTGAAGAAGCCTTCTCCAAAGGAAGCCAGAGGTTAGGCACATGAGAATCTTTGGTTGTCTTGTATATATTCATGTTCCTAAGGAAAAGAGAACAAGTTGGAACCTTTAGTAAAGAAAATCATATTTGTTGGATACAGTGAATCTTCAAAAGGCTACAAAATTTACATTCTAGAGAAATGATGAATTGAGGTCAGTCGAGATGTCACTTTTGATGAGAAAGTGGCATATTGGAGGTCTAAGGAAGTCTCCATAGGTTCTTGGATGAAGTAAAGAAAGAAGCCTCAAGGGAGGAACAATCGAGTTCTACAGAATGTACCGGAAGGCTAGAAGGGCCACAAGATCTAGCAGAACCATTTATAGTTCCTAAGATCAAGAAGAGACCAACATGGATTAGATCCACTTTTGAAGGCGTAGAAGGACATGCAGCTCCTGTTGGCACATCTAGAGAAGTGAAGAAACCTAAAAGTTTCTTCAACTATGCAGCTCTTATGACAAAACTCATTGATGAAGAACCTTCCACTTATGAAGAAGTAGCAAGTTACCAGGTGTGGAAGGAACCAATTAATGAGGAGTACCAGTCAATCATGAAGAATGGTTTTTGGGAAATTATGCCAAGGCTTGAAGAGAAGTCAATAGTGACTTCCAAGTGGATATGTAATATTAAGTATGCTACATATGGGAGCATTGACAAATACAAGGCATGGTTCGTGGCTAGAGAGTTCTCCCAAAAAGAGCGAGAAGACTATGATGAGAATTTTGCTCCACTTGCAGGCACACCTCCATTAAATCCATCATTTCACTTGCTACTTCTATTGGATGGGAACTACACCAGATGGAGTCATGGACGTAAAGACTACTTTCATCAATGGAGTAATTGAGGAAGAGGTGTACATAGGCAACCTCAAGGATTTGAGATATATGGAAAGGAGTCTCATGTTTGCAGGTTGAAGAAGGCCTTGTATGGACTCAAGCAAGGTCCAAGAGCTTTCTATGCTTGTATAGACAACTATCTGATGAGACTGTCATTTACCAAAAGTGAAGCCGATCCAAATATTTTCTTTAAGGTTGTGAAGAATGCACTTGTGATCTTACTATTATATGTAGATGACTTGTTTTTGACAGGTGCTAAGCCTCTTATCATTCATTGCAAGAATTAGTTGACTTCTGAGTTCGACATGAAGGATCTTGGGTTGATGGAATGTTATCTTCGATTAGAAGTATGGAGGAAACTTGATGAAGCCTACCTTGGTCAAGGAAAATATGTGTTAGAGATCCTTCATAGATTCAGTATGATGGATTGCAAATCCATGGCGACTCCCATGGTGACTAACTTGAAGAAGTTAAGAGGCTCTGTCTCTAGATTGGTAGATCCATTTATGTACTAGTGGGTGATTGGTATGCTAATGTATTTGGTTATTACCAAGCCAAACATTTTCTTTGTTGTGAACACCTTGATTCAGTTCCAGGTAGAACCAAGACATGAGCATTGGATTATAGCAAAGTGCATATTGAGATATTGCATGGTAAAGTGAATTATGGCTTGAAGTATGTTGCAAACAGGGATGTACAACTTCAGGGATATACAGACACAAATTGGGAAGGAAGTATTGATGACAGGAAGAGTACCTCGGAAGTATCCTTCAGTTTGGGATCCACTATGATATCATGGATGAGCAGGAAGCAGAGGTCAATTGCACTCAACACTATTGAAGTACAATACATGACAACCAATGAGGCTTGTACCGAAGCAGTATGGCTCCAAAAATTGTTTGCAGGACTATTCAGCCAAGAGTTGGAACCGATGGTGATACACTGCAATAATCAAAGTTGTGTGAAGATTTCAAATAATCCCGTGTTCCATGTCAGGTCAAGGATTTTTGATATCAAGTACCACTACATCCGTGACATGGTGCGGAGGAGAGAAATAAGGATCGAGTACATCTCCACCGATGAGTATATAGTTGATATTCTGACGAAGTTGTTGCCAAGGAACAAGTTCATGTACTTCAGAGACAAGTTGGGGCTTGTGGAGATCACCCCTCTCGTTGAGAGGGAGTGTTGATTTGTTTGTAGCATGGATGAACATTCTCTCGAAGGGGAGAATGGGTCCAAGAGACCCAGAGGGCTCAACAAGCAATGTTGAGAGAGTATCTCTTGTAGGAGAACCCTGATCACACACTAGAAAGGGTGGAGCGAGGTCCTGGACTCTGATCACACAACAGGTAGGGTGGAGTGAGGTCCAGTTCAACATCTAGACCTGATCACCAACCAAGAAGGAATTGAGTGAGGTCTTGGCCCAAAGTGCTCATTAGGAAGGGTGAATGAGTGCTTGCTAGTTGAGGGTCTTAGCATTTTGGCCTAAGTGGTGGCCATGGGATTCGAGGACTGATCACTCTATAGGAGTGAGTCCTAATATGCTGATGACATTTCCATGGGTTTGGTACTGCCCTGGATATGGTCGCTAGCAGATGTTGATGATAGATGATGATGCTGGTAATAATGGATAACCTTTTCTTTAGAGAAATTTGTTCAATCTAAGAACACCTATGACGGTGATTATGAATACCTCCCTAGTTAAGAGGAAGTGTTGAATTTGTAACTATGGTCGGTCTTCATAATATAGTTGTGGTCACTTGATGTAATTATATTTATCATTGTAAAGCATATTTATAAATGCTTGAATCAAAGGAAAATTTTATTTTGAGTCAAAGTCCCATTGTGAGTTTCAAAAGATGTAAATTTGAATTTTTGAATGTAATTTTTGGCTCCAAAAAGTGACAAGTTGGCTTCCCTTCAAGTCAAGTCGAACCTGGCCAAGAGACGCGTCTATTCACCCTAGATAGACTACTATATAAAGGTAGTTGGAGTTCCTCATTTGGGCAATTCACATTCCTCTCTCAAGACAACTTTTGGGCAAGTGAGCAAAGGACAAGGACAAAGGATAGAGAAGAAGGATGAAGTTTCTCTCTCCTATCTCTCTCTAGCAACTCATACATGTGAAGAAGTCTCTCTCTCTATGATTCACAATTTCTGGGGTAACTACTGTAGGGGGGCGAAATGTTTTGGGTTACTGGGGCAACTGGTATTGCAGGAGGTCTGAAATTCTGGAAGTACAAGATCAAGAGCAAAGTGCGGGATCAGATTTGGGTGACTTGACTTGGAGGAGAAGACCAGGTTTGACCATAGGTCTAGGTGTGTCTCTCATTGAACAAGAATTTCTCTATTGACAAGGTTGTTGGGTTTTTCTCTGTAGTAGGTTTTCCCAGGGTAAATCTTGTCTCGTTTTTGTGCATTGTGCATATCTACTGTTCTACTGTAATTTATTGTTGAATATCTGAAGTATAATTGTTGAATGGTATATTGGAACAAGTTAAAAGAAGATCGACATCAAAAGTAATTATCAGAATTTCAAAAATATTGTGCTAACCCTAATTGCACTAGAAAATCAACACCTATTACCTCCCAAACTATTAGTCTTCTATGGCCCTTATGAGATTTTGAAGTGGCACCACACAAGAGAAGTGCACAATGTCACCTCAACACCAATCCTCACTCTTTAGGCCAACTCCTAGAAATCCAAGAGAGGCTTCCCTATACTAAAATACCCTCCACCACATGTTAGTAAATTTGTGCCCTATAATAACTATTGGGTGATGGAAGCTAGGAGTTAATTTTCGATTCCTTGCAAATATGAAAATGAAAACTATTGTAGAATATGTAGACCAGCAATTAAAAGACACTTTTATTTTGCGAAGCAAACTATGAAAAGGCATAATAGAAAAGTTTTTATAGCCCTTTCCAAGCTTGGGGATAACAGATCTTGTTGAATGCTTGGTATGTGGCTAAAAGCAAATACTTAACTTGTCCTATTGCTTCAGAATTGCAAAACTAGAGAAAAATGCAGAAACCAACAAGCTAAGCCCCCCTTTGGGGCCACCCACAAGTCTATAGATGCTGAAGTATTGTTAGGATTGTGAAATATGAACAAAATGAACACTTGAAAATAATGAGTAGCTTGAAAAGTATTCAAATCTAGAAACTACAACTCAAGATGACAGGTCAAATCCCCATTAGTATCAAAACCTAAATTTTCTTTTATTTGGAAAACTAATTTCCAACAAGTTGGAAATTAATTATTCATCTCTAAAAATGTTCAATTAATGCCATGTTATTGTCGCCTTGCAAACACACCTAAGTTAGTGAGAAAAATCCCTTAACACCACAAAATGTGGCTTGGTGGCTGTTGTCTTTCAGATTGTATAGGCACGGTGTGACAATGACTTAGGTCGAGGGTTGCCACTCTGATCCTTGACCTCTTCGTTCTAGTTGTCTACCAACAACAACCTATGGGAGGTGGTCCCTATGGAAGATGCAAATGAAGGACAAGTTGGCAACCAACGAGTCCGGGAGACACGATTGAATGGCCTAGCCACTTGGTTGATTTTAGCAAGCTTTTGGAGATTAGATTAAATTACTTATGAGACCAATGTCTTATGGAGTCAACTACTTGCTTTGAATCAATTTAAGGACCAAGTGACTGGATGAACAATCACTGCTTGAATGCTTAACTATCCTATATGCTATGCAAATCCTATGGCTTAGGTGTGATGCAAGAATCTTGATTGCTTTTAATGAGATGCCTATTCTAAGTGTATCCTTCCTCTTAAGTATTTTGAAGCTAGTCTCTAGAGTAGCTTGTGAGAAAGAAGCCAAGGGGAAGCAAGCAAAGGCTTGATTAACACTACCTCTCCTTAGGTTCTAGCCACTCGATGCCTTCGGCACTACATAGAATGTGGCTCTGACGACTACAAAGTCACCGTGTTTATTGCTGAAGAGGTGCTAGGCTCCTCAAGCTAGATGAGAAAGGGTTTCTATTCTCTATCAACCAAGCTTATGATTGGAGTTAAGTTATTAATGCACGACTAATTCTAGGATGAGATGCAAGATATGTTGAGTGCTTCTTGACTTAAGACTGTTTAATGACTTTAGTTATGATTAGCCTTATGACAAGAGTACTTAACAATGAATTAAGAGAATCTTATACGCAAGATAATGTGCCAACTTAACAAGTGCTTGAAAGATACAAAATAACCAAGATACAATTTGCCCAACAAGATATAAGATATGTCCATGATACAATTTCTTAATGATCACAAAATATATGCTCTTACCAATATGCCAAAGATCCACAATAATCATAAAATGACATTAATGGAAAGAGAGAGAATCGAGCATTTATCCACTTAAAGCCATTAGCCAATGATGATTAGACAACCAATGCTCTAATGCAATTTAGAAGCCTTTCAAGATAATGCCAATATTGCAATTAGGTTCCTCAATAGCAATTATTCAAGAGATATTCAATTAAATTAGATCTTTAAGAACAATAGACTCCAATATCCAACATATTCTTAGATTTATTCACTTAGGAAACCATTCAACAAGATTGTTGGATTATGAGATTAATGTACTTTAGAGAGTGAGCTTATTAGTGCAAACTTATGACTTTAGAGATCACGAAAAACTCACAAGAGACGAGAATATTGTTAATTTTCATAGGGCTACATTGTTCTTTGCTTTGATAATTGCATTTCTTCATTAATACATTAATTTCACCCCATATCATCGTTACATTATTTAGATCTATACCATTATTCATCAACAATGCAATTATATAGAAAGAACAACATCATCATCATCAATGCAACAAAATATAAAGGAAGCACACATAGACACACTAGGTTTGGTCTAAGACTAGGGAAAAACCCACTATGGGGAAAACACTTCCAAATCTTCTTCTTCTTAGATTGTCATCAAATGATTCAGCAAAAGAGAGTACAACGATCCATAACTTTATCTATGCAACAAAACAATTATGATATCCATGAAACAAATCTAATAATGCTTATACTAAAAACCCTCATTCTGATGGTTGTAATGTTAGATCTTAGGCTTTTGTGATTCATATTGTAAATGAGAGTGCCTTTCGGAGTAATCACAATATTAGGATTTGGTCGACATTTCGAACCAACTAATGTGGTTCATCCTCAAGACAAAGGTGAAAAAATCTATAGATCCTAAAGAATAAATAGCAAGGATACATCATGGTCCAAAGTTAGCCGTTAGGAATGTGTTGTCACTGGTTGTAGTTAACTATTGGATATTACTGAACACTGTTGTCACTGAGCGAAATCTTCGGAATACAAAAATCTCATCTTTGAGTCTTGGACGTAGGTAGGAGTTGTGTGAGCGCCTATAATAATCCTAGCCGCTCTCTATGAACTGTATGCCAACATCTATGGTAGCCTAGACACTTCCTAGACCATTATGAGCGTGCGTCTAGGGACCAACTCACCAGATCTGCTCCAAACCCTCAGATGCTCTCTTCCATTTATTGTGTGTGCGTCCAGGACTGCCTGGATGCTGTCAGGACCACTCTGTGTGGGCGTCCGGGGACCGACACCTTTAGATCTGCCTCTGAAACCCTAGACACTCCCATAGGCTTCTATGCCAACATTTAGGGCTCTTTGGACGTTGTTTTGACCACTGTGTGCCAATGTCCAGGGACTAAAATGCCTAGTTCTATGCCAACATCCAAGAATCAGAAAACCCTAGATGAGTGTGAGCTTCATCCCTAAGATTTCAGACCCTTTCGCGAACTTTCCTCCTACATATCTGTGCAAATCAAGACAATAAGAGAAAAGAGGATGGCTTGATCAATGTTTCCAAATGAGCTTGAGGTTTCTTCTATTTGTAGCCTTTCATGAGGGTCCACTTGGGGTTGAGGCCGACCTATCCAATTTAACATGTGCTTAGGGCCGACCTAACCTAGTATACATGAGTGAATAAATAAATTCAAAAATCAACTTTCCCTTGTCCAAATAAGGTGACCTTTAGGTCGATTTTGGTTCTCTTGAAAAGAGGAATCTAATGCAATTATCATCTCGGTCATTTGAGTTGTCTAGGCTGGAATTTGACCGCAATTGCAAAAATTAACACTTCCTCTCAACTAGGGAGAATTCCACCTGCCAATATCCGTCCATCAATCAAAATGGCAATTGGTATCTTCACATATCATCACTGATCATCTCTGTTATGTGGTCATCATGCCATGACCACCTCAAGTATTTCATTATCACAAATCATCAATGTACATATCGATCTATCCCTTGCATATTCCTGCTTATCTCTTGATTGTTCCTGCTCGTATGTTGAACATTCTCGAATCTAGAAGAAGAATAATTTGTTACCGGAGGGGAGCTAAAGCTACCACCCTTTATCCATGAGGCTGCTACTTGAAATCTCTGCCAGGGAGCTACTACCTGGAATATCATCATCAATTGTCATCAGAGAGCATATCATCAAGGAGCACATCTCAACCTGGAACCACATTGAGGAACACATCTCGACCCGAAGTCTCATGGGGGAGCTATACATCTACAACCCCATATCGAGCAATAACATATCCAAACACACAGGGGAGCACATCTCGACCCTGGGATCTCATCGGGGAGCTCAATCTCAACCTGGAATTGCATAGGGTTATCTCAACCCATCCTATTGCCTACTAATCTTGCCATTGATGACCTTGAATAATCATGTGGTAGAACACCTACATCATAATCGACTTGGGTTGTACAACCCAAGTACACTCTCAACTCATTGACCAAACAAGGAGTGGTATTCTCGACAAGCCCAACTTGTGGGTATGATGCCAACTAGGGTATATTCTACAACGACCAAACAGGGGAGCAATATTCTTCGACCCTATGAGGATAGGGGAGCAACATCTCCAACCCTATGGGTAATAGATATGGGTCATACCCTATTGTCCAGAGTTCCCTCAACCCCAGGAGCCCTCCATCTCAATTCCTCACTCTGGGAGCTCAGACAAGGAGGAAGAGTTAGCTTAGTGTCCTCGATCAACGTTGCTCTCATCATACTCAAATCTGGTATTAGTTTGTTTCAATAGCAATTGTTTCCTGTTCATACAGGACATCAAATCAAATATCATGTCAGAACATAAATGACCATATAAATCACAAAAGGATACCATAATCATCCTCCCTCTTAAGGAGGTGACACTCACAAGCCTGAGCTTGTTTCAAACATTTAGGATTGTAGATTACTGTGGTGTGGTTTTTGAGAGGAATTCGGATTTTCCACAGTGTTCATCTTTACATTGGTCGACGTTTCGAGTCTAGACCAAGACTCATCACCAGGACTGATTTACGGAGAAAAGAAAAGAAAAGGGTTTGTGATAAATATGCAATAGGTTTGTTTTAAATACTGGCCGACCAAATGACTGTTCAATATTATTATTTACCATTATTATAGTTAATTCCTGAATTAATATCATATCATGTTTGTTGAATATATTATTATTGCTTTGTCCTTATTATTATTTCTACTAATTATCTTATAATTTCTACTTTTTATATTATGGTTTCTCATGTTAATGATTAATTGTAATTAACATATTATTTAAGTTTATATTATTATTTTGTTTGCTGAATACAATATTATTGTTTTGTCCTTATTATTATTTCTACTAATTATCTTATAATTTTTACTTTTTTATATTATGATTTCTCATGTTAATGTTTAAGTGTAATTAACATATTATTTAGGATTATACTATTATTTATATAATAAGTTTGTTAATATACTCCTTAACTAATCTAAAATTAAATTGTGAGAATGGTTATATGTTAATTGTTTGAATTAATTAATAAGTTTTATTACAATATGTAATCTATTTATAATTCTTCATTATTGTGTAAATAATTTGTAATTAGTTAATAAAAGGTCTATAATATTATTGATATATTAAGATTATTATATTGTTAATTTATTAATGAAGAAATGGGGATGAGTTATGAGATATTTTATTTAATAGATTGAATTAATCCATAAGTTTTATTCTAAAAATTACCATTATATTATGTTATTTATTTATAATTACTAATGTCTTGCGAAATTAATTTTTAGAGGTTTATATTATTGTTTATATGCCAAGTTTATTATGTTGCTACTTTATTACAATTAAATTGAGAAATTAGTTATATGTTATTGAATTAATTGATTAAATTAGTTACTAAGCGTATTATTAATTTATTAATTCTATTGACTTATTATACTCCTTAATTAATCTAAAATTAAATTGTGAGAATGGTTATATGTTAATTGTTTGCATTAATTAATAAGTTTTATTACAATATGTAATCTATTTATAATTCTTCATTATTGTGTAAATAATTTGTAATTAGTTAATAAAAGGTCTATAATATTATTGATATATTAAGATTATTATATTGTTAATTTATTAATTGAATAGAAATGGGGATGAGTTATGAGATATTTTATTTAATAGATTGAATTAATCCATAAGTTTTATTCTAATAATTACCATTATATTATGTTATTTATTTATAATTACTAATGTTTTGCATAATTAATTTTTAGAGGTTTATATTATTGATATATCAAGTTTATTATGCTGCTACTTTATTACAATTAATTGAGAAATTAGTTATATGTTATTGAATTAATTGACTCCCGCCTATCCGTGATCATGATCCAGGAAGAATTCCTCCAAACACAAGGCCTTACAGATATCCCTATGCCCAAAAGAGTGAAATTAAACATATGATTGCAAAAATGCTAGAGAATGGTAAAATTCAACCTAGTCAAAGTTCTTTCTCTTCTCCAATAGTATTGGTGCACAAGAAGGATGGATCATGGCACATGTGTCCGGATTATAGGGAGCTCAACCAGCTCACTATTAAAGATAAGTTCCCCATTCCTGTCATTGAAGAATTACTGGATGAATTGCATGGATCAATTTACTTCACCAAGTTGGATCTTCATTCAGGATATCATCAAATCAGAATGAAGACTGAAGACATTCCGAAAACAGCGTTTAGAACTCATGAGGGTCATTATGAATTTTTGGTCATGCCTTTTGGCCTTACCAATGCACCCTCAACATTTCAAAGGTTTGATGAATTCCATTTTCAAACCCTTCCTTAGAAAATTTGTGTTAGTATTTTTTGATGATATACTAATCTGCAACAAGTCTTGGAAGATTCATTTTCAACATGTTGATAGGGTGCTCAAACTATTGGAGGAGAAACAAATATATGAAAAAATCTCCAAATGTTTCTTTGGAGTACAAGAGGTGGAATATCTGGGTCATATTGTATCTCATAAAGGTGTTAAGGTAGACCCTAGCAGAATTAAAGCCATTAAGGAATGGGAAATACCCACATCCATAAAGCATTTGTGAGGATTTCTCGTGTTGACAGTGTATTATTACAAGGTTGTTAACAAGTATGGGAGAATAATAGCACCTCTAACAACATTGTTGAAGAAATATGCATTTTCATGGACTCCAAAAGCAATGAAGGCCTTTCAATATTTTAAAGAGGCAATGTTCCAAGCATTAGACTTATCTACGCTGGACTTCACAAAAACCTTTATTGTGGAATGTGATGCCTTGGGAAATGGAATTTGTGTTGTTTTAATGCAAGAAGAAAGACCCATTTCTTTTGAAAATCATCTAATCAAAGGAAAGTATTTACACAAATCTATTTATGACAAGTAAATGCACTTAAGAAATGGTGACCTTACCTAATAAGAAGACACTTCAAGATAGAAATAGATCATGATAATCTTAAATACTTTTTAGAATAAAGATTATTTTCAGAAGAGAAACAAAAATGGGTCGCAAAGATGTTGGGTTATGACTTTGAAATCATCTACAAAAAAGGGAAGAAAAACGTTGTAGCAGATGCACTCTCAAGAAAGGATGAGGATGTGGAAGCATTGCTTTGCACCATTTCTATTATCCAACTAGATTCGATAAATCAAGCAAGGGATGAATGGAAGAATGAAGAAGAAGTGTGGGCACTCATTCAAATGTTACAACAAGATCCCAGTACATATGATACATTTAGCTGGAAAAATGATTCGTTATGGTACAAAGATCACTTATAAGTATGTAAGAATTCCCAACTCAAACAAAATATTCTTATGGAATTGCACACCTCTCCCTTAGGAGCGCACTCAGAATTTTTAAAAACTTACCACACGGTTAAGAAGGAATTTTTTTTGGGATGGCCTTAAATCAGATATTCAAAAGTTTGTGGCGGAATTTTTGGTTTGCCAACTAAACAAAGTTGAAACAATTAAGACCCCAGGTCTATTACAACCTTCATCCATTCCAAGCCAACGTTGGGAGGAGGTTTTAATGGATTTTATCATAGGTTTACACAAGTCCAAAGGAAAGAGAGTCATCATGGTGGTAGTTGACATACTTACCAAGTATGCACACTTTTGTGCATTATCTCATCCATTTAAAGTCAGTACAATTTCTACTACATTTAAGGAAACAATTCAAAACCTACATGGAAACTCAAAGATTATTGTAAGCGACAAAGATCCCATTTTCACTGGAAATTTTTAGACAAAATTTTATTTTCTTGTCTTGGTACTTAGTTAGCTCATAGCTCATCTTATCATCCTCAATCTAATGGGAAAACTGAGATAGTAAACAAATGTTTGGAAGGATATCTTCATTGCTTTGTATTTGATAAACAAACACAATGGGTCAAATGGTTGCCTCTGGCTGAATGGTGGTATAACACTTCCTTCCATACTGCAACAAAAATGACCCCATTTATGGCACTTTATGGATATCATCCATTGTCCGTCACATCATATTTAAGAGAAAATTATAATGTTCAAGCAATGGAAGATCACATTTTGCATCAACAACAAGTTCTCCAACTCTTAAAGAATAACCTCACTTTGGTGCAGAATAGAATGAAAGAACAAGCATATCAACATCGCAGCGAAAGAAGTTTTGATGTCGGTATTCCTACGACTACAATCATATAAACAGAGGTCCCTCAAGTAAGCTAAGAAGGATAGTAACTTATCACCAAAGTATTATGGTTTGTAGAAGTTATTGCAAAAGATTGGTACTATGGCATACAAATTAGAGCTTCCTGCAGCTTCCTGAGTGCACCCAGTTTTCCATGTTTCATGCTTAAAGAAGGTTATAGGTGACAAGCTCCCAGTTCAAACAATATTGCCAAAACTTGAAGAGGAAGAAAAAATCATATTGGAACCCGAAGTAGTCACAGAAACAAGAACTCAACAACTACGGAATCGATCAATTTTGGAGTATATCATCAAGTGGAAGAACTTACCCATTGAAGATTCCACATGGGGGGATGATAATTTTATACATTAACATCTATAACTACTCAAGCATTAAGGATAACATTTTTTTGAAGGAGAGGGGCATGTTAGGTCCCTATAATACTCGTGATTCCCCCATTACTATTGTCATTGTTATTGTTTTTCCCCTACTATCCCCATATTGTTATTATTGTGCCCCATAGAAGCCCACTGTTGTTATTGTTGTGCCCTTATATTATTATTGTTATGTTGCCTTTGATTATATTGTGACCCCATAGAATCCTATATATATAAAGGAGGTCTTGTCAGTTGTATCACCCAAGAATTGTTCATCTGTGTAATGTAAATGAGGTTTCCCCCATAAAGATGTTGATTTTGAATTCGTTGCTCTATCTTTTCTTCTATTTTGTGAGTTGGTTGCATAAAATATTCTTTCATAAATTATAAATAAAAATTGCATGATTGAAGTCTTAATCTAGTATATTTCAAGCTTACTTAGATCCATAAATCTCATCAACTATTTAAAAACATGCATAAACATAGAGATTTGGGGGGGAAGAATATATATATATATATATATATATATATATTATATATATATATATATATATAATATATATATTATAATATTTATATATTATATAATATATTTATATTATATATATATATGGAAAGGGAGTAGTTACAATGATGATCTCATTGGGATTTATTATTGTACACATGGCTTTAAGATCCAAACTCCCACTTCTCAATCCTAAGTCTTCTTTCATTGAATTAGCACAATCTAAAACCATATCAAGGAAAGATAACCAAGTTAATGGTTAATAGTCATCTCCTAGGAACATATCACACTAATATTGATGCCCAACATTCAACAATAGTACCCCACTCGAGACCAAGGATTATTGTTAAAAATTATCAACATAAGGATGTTTCTCTTGTTGGAAATAATACTCAGAGGGGCGGTGAATCAATATTTACAAATCAATAACTTTTTCATTTCCATAATCAGATTTATATATGCTACTTCAAAGAAGGGAACTCACGTGTGCACGCAACTATTCTTAAGGCAACCAACGTATATCCGGTGAACTTATGATTCAGTTAATTCATCATATTTTGATCTTTAATCAGTGCATCAGTAAAATATTAAACAGTAACCATTTGCAGTAATAACAGAATAAACCATCACACACATGAACACCAAGATTTAAGGTGGAAACCCAATGTGGGTGAAAACCATCTACTGCTGTTGTCATTGTCTTATTTTAATAATAATAAAATATTTTTACAATCTTGTATTGGTGCCAACTCATACCAGTACGCAAGCACCCACTTGCAGAAGGTTACAACCTTCTCTCGTTCTCCAAATTCTACTGGAAGGGAGCCACAACCCCCTTGTTCTTGTACTAGCCGATATGTTTACTAGTACGTAGGCTCTGACCTACAGAAGACTACAACCTTCACTTGTTCTCCAGCTACTATTGGAAGGGAGCTCCAACCCCCTGATCAAATCACCAACCACTATTGGCAGGAAGCTTCAACTTCCTCACTGAAGGATCCAACCCTTAGTATCCTCCAGGGACCATGTTTCATAAATTTTCAGACTGGATACTCCTGGTGCACAACACTATAATATGAAAGCCACATTTCATCAAATTTTCACACTGGACCCATTAGTAACATTGAAGCTCAAAATTAATCACCACTACAATACAACCATCAAATACATCTGCATCAACCAATCACTGAAACCCAATCATCAATCTCTAATATAACTGAAACAATCAATCATCGAAACCTATGACACAACTGAATCGACCATTCATTCAAACTTAATTAAATTCAACCAATCAACTGGAACAGACAGATCATTGTAACTAGTACACAGATTTGAACCCAAAACACTGCATCAACAACCAAAACTAACTAGAACCTCAAAAGGCATGTGTTAGAATGTGTACGCTCCTTCAATGAAGCAAACCTATGTGTATATGCTGCTTCCATTTGCCCAACCTGCGTACATGCCTAAACCAAAACTAATTGTAACCTCAAAAGGCATGTGTTAGAATGTGTACGCTCCTTCAATGAAGCAAACTTGTGTGTATACGCTACTTCCGTTTGCCCAACCTGCATACATTTCTAAAGATACTGAATCATAAAACCTCTGACCCACAAACTATACCAATCATTGACATTCTAAAGATAAAGATCTACTATCATATTGCAGAGTTCTAAATAGATAGCAACAAGGATCACCCTTTTTTCTCAATCAATCAATCAATCAAACTCAACTTCCTTATTCATTTAGTTCTACTTTCAGATCTAAGAGGACATCATTGAAAAACAACAGTAAAACAATAGCACTGGTTTGATAGATCAGTCATCCTTTAACATCAAGGTTTTCGTTTGCATACACTACTTAGAAGAGCCGAACCAGCGTGTATACGCACCTTCACCAAAGCTAACCAGCGTATAGATATGCAAATACTTACTTGTAACTTCACTACAATTCCTGACTTCAGACATACCCAAATCATTACATATAAAGAATAAAACATGTGTTAGCGATCAGATCTATCCCATCCATTATTAGATCACATAATGATAAGTCATTATGATCTTGATCCATCATTAGATATCATCCATCATCAAATACTCAAGTGCATATTTAGTCTAAATCAAGCAAAGCATCAGAAACCCATAACATGCATATTTTCTTTTTATCTGACACTTCATAAGATATTCATTACTTGTTTACTTATCCCTCTGATCTTCTCCTCCTTATATATTTTTTGGCCTTTCTCAATACGTTGGACCAAAACCACATAGGACCAATACCTCGGACCAAATACCTAAGACCAAATACCTCGGACCAATACCTTGGACCAAATACCTCGGACCAATACCTTGGACCAAAACCTCGGACCAAAATCTCGGACCAAAACCTCGGACCAAAACATCGAACCAAAACCTTGATTTTCCATCCCATATGCGCTTTTCCTTTTGTGAAAGTTCATGCATACGTACACACTTCTTCTATTCCATGAGCCCATGTGTATACGCTACTTGGACAAAGTGAACCAACATATACTTCTTAAACCATTCTCTTTCTTTAATTTCTTGATTATGATTTATAGTCCTTTGTTCCTTCATCCTATTATTTTGTACCATTACTTTGTTCCCTTTGAATAGACTTGTTATAATTTGATTTGCCATATTACTTCTGAAATGATTCCTTTGAACTGCCCTGCATTTTGTCACATCTGTGTATCTCTCCTCTAGATTCATCTAGTTACCATATACAAGTGAGTTTTTCTGCTACAAGTGGGTTTCCATCAAGTACAACACATGCATCATAATGCCAACAATCTCCCTCTTTGGACTTGATGGAAACCATGTTGGTGTTGATTAATGCAAGCTGTAGAAACGGTTAGCGATAACAAGCAACACCAAAATACTCCCCCCCTTTGACATCAAGGGCAAAGGGCAGACTAAGATATTCTCCCCCTTTGATATCAAGGGCAAAGGGCTAACCAAAATGAATACTTTCATATCTGAACAGCTGAATATAAACATTGATCATGCTCCCCCTAAGCAGATGTTGAATTCTCTTATTAAACTCCTCCTTTGTACATGTTATCATGCACTAAACCATCCATGCTCCCCCTAAGCACATGAAGAGTCTACAAAAATATTTTCCAAAATAATAACATGACTCTATAACTCAACTATGTGAGTTTGACCTTCCTATCACCAATGACTCATACATACATCAATCTCCCAACCAAGTGGGGATATACAAATTGTTTATACATGACTGAAATATAGCAATTATTACACCATCCTTCCCATGCATATTGGGGGTACAATTTACTTCATATGACCAAAAAGGACTCATTAAAAGACTACGACAGAAAAAGACATATGATTACATCATGGTCTTTACATGACCTTTACAGCAAATGATATACATGACATTTATAACAAAGACCAAAGATCTAAATGAGACCATGATAGTCATAGAAACTATCATACACCATATGTGATCTACACCATAAGCATCTGTCAGCAACATCTAAACCAGCAACTTGTATATGTCCATCATCAATTCCCAAGATATGACAATGTAAATATCATCATCCTGTGACAAAGTATGTTGCATGTAGAGATCAACTCATCCTCTTGATCTCATTAAGGTCAACTTGCTTCCTTTCCTTAGTAGAAACAACTTTATCATAACCTTCCATTAATCAACTAAGCATATGTCATATCTCCAAGCAGTAACAAAATATCATTCACATCATGTTCATATGTATGTGAAAACGACATAGTCATCATCTATGATCATAACATCATTATCAAGAATTGCATGATTTTTCCACAAGAACCCTCAATATATCAACCATGTATCATTACTAGGAAACATCCCATATCTGATAAGCATCAACCATGATAATCAACATCTTTGAGTATCCACCCTATCATCATAAAGTAAGAATCCATGTCTCTGAATATCCATGTCTTCAAATAGCTATGTCTTCATGAGACTTGCAATAACACCATTCTCTTGGCCAGCCAACAATATTTATCCGACATAATGTGTATCTAGCATTATGTATCTAGAAAACAATGAGCTCACAGTCATTTTTCAAGCTTTCTTGATACCATCAACAACAATAATCCTCAACCATGTGAGAGCCAAGAATTATAGGAATCTTGCATCATAAGAACTTTATGCTTCTTTGAAGGCATGATGACACCAAAATAAAAGAAATGAGTGGCTCATAATCAAATAACGAAGTTGTGTACTCAATATTTGTACTTCTCCTTGTCCTTATGAAGATCACCTTGTAAGCAACATATATGTATTGTATGAGTCATCAAAAAGTCATCCACAATAATCCATGAATTTGATCTAAATAACAACTATGCAACCCCAAGCAATACAAGTATCATCTGAGATTTCATCATGGGCAACTCATAATCGTAACATAGAATGATGTATTATTTAAGAACTTTAGCCACATAAGAATCATCACCATTGATAAGAATCATTAGGTACCAAAGACTTCTAAACATAATGCCAACAATGCATTATTAGAAGCATAACATATTCTCCCCTTGAACCTGTGCCACCTGTTCACTTTCAGATCTCAACCTCATATTTCTGTTACTTTTCAAGGTACTGCTTCTTCATGATTTCTTCAGCTTTTTTTCCTTCTTCCACTCATTGCCTTAATTGAAGAAATTCATTTTCATGTTCTTCAAATGCTTGGAGTAGTTCTTCATTATGCTTATTTGAATTTTTCAGATCTTCTTTTAGAGAAATGACCACAGCTTCAAGACCTTCACAATAGCTGGTTCTTTCTATAAGTTCCTTGGTTGTTGTTTCCTTTTCATTCACTTCATTTCTTAATGATGTCACTTCATCCTACAGCCTTTGACTTTGATCTTCCTTTTCCTTATAGTGTTTCCTTACTTTGTTTCCTTCTTCTAACTGATATTTTAACCTTGTAATGTCTTCTTTGTAGGTACACTCCCTTTTGTCCAATAGATCTTGTTGATCTCTAATTGTGCCTATGAGCTTTTTAAATTATGCCTCTATTTGATTTCTTTCTCTTTCACCCATAAGAGAAAATTCACTGGTTTCGTTATCACTTCCAATATCTTCAAATGAACAGAGAAATGTATCACTGGAGGACAACAAATTTGTTCCTGATAGTTCTTTTGCTTGTTCATATTCATTCTGATGTGATTCTAAATCTGAAGAGTTGCTTCCACATAAAGACCAATCATCTCTACCACTGTCACAGTTCCTTTGAGACGTCTTCTTAATTTGAGGTGCTTTCTTCTTTAGCTTCTTCCCCATTGTTACTACGGATCTCCTTCAAGCGATCAAGCTTTTGCGAAAGGACCTGCTCTGATACCAATTATTGGAAATAATATTGAGAGGGGGGGTGAATTAGTATTTACAAATCAATAAGTTTTTCATTTTCATAATCAGATTTACATACGCTACTTCAAAGAGGGGAACTCACGTGTGCACACAACTGTTCTTAAGGAAACCAACGTATATACATGAAATTATGATTCAATCAATTCATCATATGTTGATCTTTAATTAGTGCATCAATAAAACATTAAACAGTAACCATGTGCAGTAATAACAAAATAAACCATCACACACATGAACACCAAGATTAAAGGTGGAAACCTAATGTGGGTGAAAACCACGTGCTGTTATCATCTCTGTCTTCTTTTAATAAGAAGAAAATATGTTTACAATCTTGTACTGGTGTAGCCTCATACCAGTACGCAGGCACCCACCTGCAGAAGGCTACAACCTTCTCTCATTCTCCAGCTTCTACTCGAAGAGAGCTACAACCCCCTCATTCTTGTACTAGCTGATATGTTTACTAGTATGTAGGCTCCGACCTACAGAAGGCTACAACCTTCACTCGTTCTCCAGCTGCTATTGGAAGGGAGCTCTAACCCCCTGATCAAATCACCAGCCACTACTGGCACGAAGCTTCAACTTCCTCACTGAAGGCTCCAACCCTGAGTGTCCTCCAGGGACCACCTTTCATAAATTTTTAGACTGGATACTCCTGGTACACAACACTACAATATGAAGGCCATGTTTCATCAAATTTTCACACTATACCCATTAGTAACATTGAAGCTCCAAATTAATCACCACTGCAATACAACCATCAAATACATCTACATCAACCAATCATTGAAACCCAATCATCAATCTTTGATATAACTGAAACCCAATCATCAATCTCTGATATAACTGAAACAATCAATCACCGAAACCTCTAACACAACTGAATCAACCATTCAACCAAACTTAATTAAATTCATCCAATCAACTGTAACAGACAGATCACTATAAATAGTACACAGATCTGAACCCTAAACACTGCATCAACAACCAGAACTAACTGTAACCTCAAAAGGCACGTGTTATAATGTGTACGCTCCTTCAATGAAGCAAACTTGTGTGTATACGTTGCTTTCATTTGCCCAACCTGTGTATAGTTCTAAAGATATTGAATCATAAAACCTCTGACCCACAAACTGTACCAATCAGTGACATTCTGAAGATCTATTGTCATATTATAGATTTCTAAATAGATAGCAATAAGGATCACCGTTCTTTCTCAATCAATCAATCAATTAGACTTAACTTCTTTATTCATTCAGTTCTAATTTCAGATCTAAGAAGACATCATTAATAAACAAAAGTAAAATAGTAGCACTGATATGATAGATCAATCATCCTTTAACATCAGGGTTTTCTTTTGCATACACTACTTGGAAGAGCCGAACCAACATGTATATGCACCTTCACCAAAGCTAACTAGCATATAGATCTGCAAATACTTACTTATAACTTCGCTGCAATTCCCGACTTCAAACATACCCAAATCATTACATATAAAGGATAAAACATGTGTTAGCGATTAGAACTATCCCATCCATTATTAGATCACATAATGATGAGTCATTATGATCCCGATCCATCATTAGATCTCATCCATCATCAAACGCTCAGGTGCATATTTAGTCTAGATCAAGCAAAGCATCAGAAACCCATAACATGCATATTTTCTTTTTATCTGACACTTCATAAGATATTCATTACTTGTGTACATATCCCTTTGATCTTCTCCTCCTTATATAAGTTTAGGCCTTTCTGAATACCTTGGACCAAAACCACATAGGACCAATACCTCAGACCGAATACCTTTGACCAAATACCTCGGACCAATACCTTGGACCAAAACCACATAGGACCAATACCTCAGACCGAATACCTTTGACCAAATACCTCAGACCAATACCTTGGACCAAATACCTCGGACCAATACCTTGGACCAAAACCTTTGACCAAAACATGGAACCAAAACCTTGATTTTCCATCCCATATGCACTTTTCCTTTTGTGAAAGTGCGTGCATACGTATATGCTTCTTCTTTTCCATGATCCCACGTGTATACGCTACTTGGACAAGGTGAATGAGCGTATACTTCTTAAATAATTCTCTTTCTTCAATTTCTTGATTCTGATCTATAGTCCTTTGTTCCTTCATCCTATTATTTTGTACCATTATTGTGTTCCCTCTAAATAGACTTGTTATAATGTGATTTGCCATATTACTTATGAAATGATTCCTTTGAACTACCATGCATTTTGTCACATCTATGTATCTCTCCCATAGATTCATCTAGTTACGTAGATTCATCTAGTTACCATATACAAGTGAGTTGTTCTGCTACAAGTGGGTTTCCATCAAGTACAACACAGGCATCATAATGCCAACATCTCTATGGATCCCCACCCCTAGCTTTGCCTCTCAGACTTATGGATTCTATGGAAGCTAATAATAGGTTGCATGCATGCACAAATATGAATATATGAGTCATGCATTGCTTCACGCGATCCTTTTAAATTTCAAAAATTGTTTTTTCTTGGTTTTACACATGGTTTCCAAAGATTTAATAGATAGTCACAACTTTATCATTAAGAATCCATGAACATTTGTTCTAATTCCAAGAAAAAGTGCAAGAGTATTTCGCTTAATCCTATGAAGAGTGTGACTACAATATCCTTTTGCTAATTATGTCTTCTATGAGCAAAATATTCATGATGTGATATTATATTTTGATCTTCTATATATGTCTTAGCATATGGTGTCAAATAAAGGTTAAGAAATGACCCTTGATGGTGTGAACTTAGAAGAGAAAACAATGGACCAAATACAATACATGATCCAGATTGGTTCATTATATTGTTTGCCATATATCTAACCACTCTTAGAGTGGAAAAAGTGGAGAAATCAACTCACATGACTGTTTTTAGTAGCAGGACCGAGTTTCACAAAATAGGGTCTGAAACCTTTTGGGAGCATTTTGAGGCACCAAATGACATTTTTTGGAGTAAAACTTTGTCGCCTTAGCATTGCAACATTGATGACCATACAAAAGAGAAGTGTTGGGAGTTACATCAAGAACTAAACTCAAAGAACAAAAAGAAAGGTAATAAGAAGAAGAATCTCATGGCCACTAATTGAAGCAAGCAAGTTGAAAGAAACTCATAAGTGGATGAAAATATTGTCTATACGTCAGTGTAGAAGGAGGTGAATCTGAGTAGTCTTCAACAAGAGGAAGAGAAAGAAATAACTAAACTCTTCCACATAAAATATAGGTGAAGAAGATAAAGATTGATGCTTTGTTTGACTCAGGATCATAGGAGAATCTCATTGCAGCAGAGTTGATCAAGAAGTTGGGGTTGGAATTTCGTGATCATCAAAGCCCATATCCACTGGGGTGGGAAAAAAGGATGTCAAATTGAAGGTAACAAAACAATGCAAAATTAGATTTGTCATTTGTCTTGATTTTATTAATGAAGTAAAACTAGATGTGGTTCCCCTTGACATATGTGAAGTCATGATTGCGAGCCCCTACATGTACATGTGAGATGTAATATTAATGCGGAGAGCCAACTAGTATTGGCTCCTCAAGGATGGAAAATCGTTCATCATCAATGTGCAGAAAGGCAAGTCAAAAATATCATTAGTATGTGCCAACCAAGCCAAGAAGTTGATGAGTTCTAACAAGAAGTATGTTTTATTGATTTTAAGAGAAAATAAATCTCTAGAAGAGTCAGTAAGAGGGAAGGCATCCCTGGAGGGGTGTACTAAGAAACATAAACAACAACTAGAAGAGTTGATATAGATATATAGGGATGTGTTCTTAGAGCCTAAAGGGTTACCACTTAAGAGGGAAGTGGAGCATGAGATCGAGTTATTGTCGGACTCCCCATTGCCAAAAATTGGGCCATACAAATAATTTGTTATAGAAGCAAGCGAGGGCCATACAAATAGTTTGTTATAGAAGCAAGTGAGGTGAAGAAACAAATGCACCGATTGCTAGAACATTGTGTCATTCAACCAAGCACATCACCATGTGGGTCACCCATCGTCCTTTCAAAGAAGGATGAGACTTGTTGAATGTGTATAGATTACAAGGTGTTGAACAAAATCACATTTAAAAACAAATACCATTTGCGAAAAATAGATGATATGTTAGATCAATTGGAACAAACAAAATACTTCACCAAAATAAACTTAAAATCTAGATAAGAATATTTTAAAATCCCATAAAACCTCACTCTCGTTGATCACAATATTCTTAAAATAAAAAAAATTATATGTATATAATTATAATTGCTAACTAATCTCAATAAAATAAAGCAAAATTCTAAATAAAAATAAATCAGAAAAATAAGTTTGCCTACTTAACTACCTCAAGTGTTTATGGGCATTGCCATTTAATTGTATGGCGAGTGACAATCTGGATGGACCGGCCCTGCGTAACACGTGGTTTTATACGAGGAATGTTTAATTGAGATGGTTCGTAAATATTAACGGTAAACATAATTTATTAAAAAAAACAAAAATCTAAATTTTTAAGATGAACCATGGACGAGCGAACCCACTTTTGACAGGTGAATTACATAGTTGACACGAAAAACTATCTTAAAAACCGAATCATCATCACACATTTTAACACTCCATTGACAAAAACTTGGAATAAATAAACCAAAATTTTGGAATGATCTGCCCACGTACTTTCTTAGGTAATTCAACTTTTCGTGCGGTACCTCGCCACCTTGTACCGCTTTATCATGCGGTGAGTGACAATTTGTGTGAACCGGTCCTTCTAGAAATCTAATGTTGTACGAAAAGTTTCTCATTGTTACCAAATTCGGCCGAATCAGGCTGAAGAATTTGAAAATTCGTTGGTTCGATTTTCCCATTAATATGTTAAAATTAAAATTAGATTCAGTACGGATCGCGGTGTTAGCAAAAAATGGTTGAAATTTTCTGCTTTAAGGGCACGTCATTTTTCATTTTCCATGCATCAGTTTCGTCAAACATCCGGCCATTTGAAAATTGCTAATGTAGATGATGGGTGAAATTTCCCCTTTCACCTGTATTTAAAATGGAAAAGGTGATAACGACAAACCGTCATCGTGGCCTTTTATTATTATTTTCACGTAGGCGTTTAAGGATATTCAACGGTTGAAACCTAATTTCGACTCCTACGGTCCTACGCGATGTATCCGGTCAGACGATATTGAAAAAAGAGGGACAAGGACATTCCAAGAAAGTTCATTGTCAAAGTGAAAATCAAAATTTTTAAACTACGAAAAATAATAATAAAATTTTACTTTAATAATGATAAGCTGTATACTACCAAATTTCATAGTTGCGTTTCTTGATTAGGGTTTCTCAAGATGCAGCAGGATGAACTATGAATGAACAGGTGAACGAACTTTGAAAGAGGAAGTACACGAGTGAGGAACTGCGCTAAACTCCTGATCTTCTTTATGGAGATTTTAACACCGTGAGAACGTAACAGATTCCTCAATCCAGCAAAAAGATAGAAAGTCGCAAATAAAAGGAGTAAAGAGAATCACGTAGAACTATATAATTGGAAAATATCCCTCCAATACGGGGATCACTCCAATAATCAAAATGTATATATTTAGGAAACAATTTAATACTCAAAAGTGTGTAATGTAACCTAGCTTCTACAAAGCAGAAAAAGAATAACAGTATATGGTAAAACTCAGACAATGCCATTCCACTCCACTATTTGATTAAAGATATTAAAGACTACTAAAAATATATAATAACATGTTATGCTAATATTGACTTGCTGGTTGCCAAAGATTACAAAAATGTGATGCTATTGTATTCCTACATATACCAAAATTTGACAAATATAATGTCCATCCACCCTAACAACTAACACACAGAGGCCATTCATCAGATCCACGCGGAAGTGCAGCGAAGGGACCATTTTAATCAAGGCTTGGGACGGGTATAAATATAATCGCTGTCTTCATATTCACTCTCCTCATTCTTTTCTTTCCACTCATCTTCATTAGAGTTTGAATGCACGCTTTTCTTTCCACCCACAGCTTGGCCCTTGCATTCTGATATTTCGTGATCTCCATCCTGCAGCACCAAGTTCTGTAAGTTCCACTTCGAACTGAAATTCAAGAAACAAATTCACAGATATGAGTTTCGATAATTTATAACTTACTTTGTTGGGAGTGTTTTGAATGGAATTTGCCTTACAATTGGAAACCCAAACTTCACTCTTTTCTGCAATTAAAAAAAAGTTAAACCAACTCAAATAAATGTCTATTAAACATATGCTGAACTTATCTTTATTGCTGATTCCTAAAATATTTTGGAATCATATCAACATAAATATAAACTATTTTAGAAATCTACCATCAAAATGAAAATGACCTCTAAAAATAAACTTAAAAATAATGCGCACGGTGACTCTCCACCTTGAGATAGCAATCGCAAGGCGATTGACTGACAAGTCAATAACGATATAATCACAACAAATACCAACAACTTTGCCATATGGAAAAGTGATATGATATTGCTCTTCACAACGAACTCAGATGATCACTGAACAGTCTATGTATCTGTAATGGGTACAAGCAGAAGCAGTTACAGAGAGATATATAGATAGGGCAGTTCACATATTTATTGTCGTCATGGTGATCAATAGTCAAACATTGAGAACATACATATCTGTTACGATACTAAAAGTCTACTTTCGTCGACTTTATGACACATTAATTTGTTGAGCGGCCTGGACTTTATAGCCTCGTCGTATCTGGTTGAAATTTTGATATATTTCGTACAGACAGTAATAAGATTTCAAACCCCATTACTCCCCCATCACATTATTCGGACATGAATGCGGTCCAGGCATCAGACGCATTTAAATTGCCCCGTTTAAATTAGCAGAGTCAACCAAGGCTTGGGGCAGGAGGGTGTGTTAAGTCAAATTGGCCAAAAAGAAAGTTGTCAACCTCCATAAAATTCTTGGTCAATTCACATCTTTCCTGGTAGGTGGCAATCCAACGCGGTAACATTGATGGTGGCAATCCAACGCGGTAACATTGATGAAGAAGCTTCTGATCATTCATTGCCACTGAAGTTTTTTAACATTACCCCACCCTGTCAATTTTTTTTTAGAAAGTTGACTTTGTATCCATCAATTGGTATATTATGTCACTGATGGATATCACTTGCTTGGTATGTTGAAACCGGGAGACTTGTATGCAATTCTCTAATCAACATTTAATATAATTATTAGTATAATTATATTCAAAATATTAATGTAGTTGATATAATCAAATACTTTATAAATATAGTAAAAAAAATATTGCAATAGAAATAGCGTTTTACTACACATTTAAATGATTATGAGTTAATTTTAAAACAAAACAAAAAAATTACACATTTTCTTGTAAAATGAATCATTTTGTTGAATAAAATTTGTTTATATATTAATTTTCCCATCTAATTAGGATATGAACTTATTAAAATTGGAATGATGTCAAATCTCTGAGAAATTGGTGAACTAGCCACTTGACAAGAATCTAATTTTTTTAATTTATTAAAAATCAATATAACCTAACAAACTTTGAAACTACAACCATTAATAAACATTCAAACTAAACATATTGATAAACATTCAAACTAAACATATGCTAAACATATTCCTTGAGAATTAATCTAGATAATCAATTAAAAAAAAGGAACATATTCTCTATCCTCTTCCACCCAATAAACAACCTTCCGCCAATATAGTTAAATATTAAAAAAAATGAATTTTTATGATTGTGAAAGTTAATTTATGATATCACCGTGTAATAGTATTAAAATGTTATTTTTTTTCAGAGGATTGTTGTTTTTTTAACATCTCTTTTCACGCTTTTAATAATTAATTTGTTGATTGTAAGTTTATAAGTTTTTAATATAATTAATTTGTTAATGATAAGTTTATATAAGTATTCACATGTGTTCGATTATGACAATTATCATTTCCAAATTGTTATGGAATAATTTATGTATGTATGGGTAAGTAATCAAAATCTTCATTAAACTTACTGGGTGTATTTAAATGACTAAATAATGGTTTATGTTTTCTTAATGCTAATATGTATTTTCGAAAGTAAATTTAAGGAGGACGAAGATGTATACTTAATTTTAGATGTTTTTCCAAGTGTTTAATAGCTTATTCTTAACCTTGTTGTGTCTCTATTGGTTTACCACCAACCTTCACAATCATCCAACCATCAATAGTTATCTTATTCTTTTATAAAACTAATAGTTATCTTATTCTTTTATAAAACTATAAATAAAAGCTTGCATGATTAAATTTTTCATCTAATAATTTCAAGCTAAATTAGATCTATAAAATATTATTAATTATTCAAAAAACATGCTTAAACACAGAGATTTGGGGAGAATAATATATCTATATTTATTGAAAGACAATAATGACAATAATGATTCTATCGAGATTCAATGTTGTAAGCTTGACTCTAAGATCCAAAGTCCTCCTTCTTACTCCTAAGTCTACTTTTGTCAAACAAGCATGATCTGAAGCCATATCATGGAATAATAACCAAGTGAATGGTTAATAGTCCTCACCTAGGATCAGATCACACTGATGCTAATGCCTGATCCAGGCGGATCTTGGTGGCCACCCGCCTATTCCACCTGGACCTCCAGTTGGTTTCGTCAATTTCTTTGATTTAGCATAATTTACTATTTTTAGCATTTTTTGAGTTTTAAACTTCTAGATCTATTTTGATCCCTTAAATGATTTTTTTTTAGGTTTGCAGTAGGTCCATAGTCGTAACTAGGGGCCTATTTCAAATCTTGTAGTACTTGGAGAGACTTTTCTAACGAGATATCGTATGCGCCAAATGAAGATCATATGACCAAGTTACAACCCCAAGAAGTTGGCTTCCCAACTAACCCCAATGGGGCCCACAAATTCTTGGAATTCCATCTCCTAGGGCTAAGGTTTTGGTTGTTTAGGGTTTCCCTTTATTGTTAAATAATAAAAAGGCCCTTGAGCCTCATTATAACACAGTTCAAAGGCATGTAGCCGCGACATATATTATCAGAGATAAGTTACCATCTCTCGACCTAGTTTATTTTGATTATGTATGTGAGCATCTTTCAGTTCTTTGATATTAATGAAATGAAGCTTTATTTATGCTGCATCTCTATGTTTCTGTTTATATCTATATTCAGTTACGTTCTTGCATAAGTCTAGATCAGTGGTATCAGAGCGATCTGCTCTTTCTCTATTTTTCTTTGCATATCCCCAACAAGGTCGTGGTATAAGGAGTTAGGGCTCAAACTAGTTGAACCTTTGCAAGGCTAGCCTCGCAAACCCCGACGGCCTCCCATGGTAGAAGAAAAGAAAGACGAGGGAGCAGAAGATGCTTTCAAACTATTGTTTGAAGAAGCCCTCGAGCGAAAAAGGAAGATGGAGAACTTTGCCCAGATCCTTCAACGGATGCCCACAAACAACGCATCTTCATCCAGCATCCACTCTGGAGGCACCACTCGCTTCAAGGTACAAATCAACTTTGAAATTCCCATATTTGAAGTCTAGATAGATGCAAAACATCGTAGATAGATGATTAAATCTGTTGGAAGGATATTTTTTGGTTCATGATTTTTCCAAAGGGAAAAGATTATTTTTTGCACTCCTCAAAGCCACCCCTCCATAAAATATCATTAATTATTCAAAAAACATGCTTAAACATATATATTTGTGGGGAGAAGAATATATCTATATTTATTGAAAGGCAACAATGACAATGATGATTCTATCAAGATTCAATGTTGTAAGCCTGGCTCTAAGATCTAAAGTCCTCCTTAGTCCTAAGTCTACTTTTTTTAAACAAGCACAATCTGAAGTCATATCATGGAATAATAACCAAGTGAATGGTTAATAGTCCTCCCCTAGGATCAGATCACACTAGTGTTGATGCCTGATCCAAGTGAATATTGGTGGCCACCTGCCTATTCCTCCTGGACCTCCAGTTGGTTTCGTCAGTTTCTTTGATTTAGTTTAATTTACTATTTTTAGCATTTTTTGGGTCCTAAACTTCTAGAGTTAGTTTGACCCGTTAAATGGATTTTTTTAAGGTCTGCAATAGGCCCATAGTCATAATTAGGGGCCTCCTGCAACTCTTGTATTACTCGGAGAGACTTTTCTAATGAGGTATCTTATGTGCCAAATGAAGATCATATGAGCAAGTTATAACCCCAAGAAATTGGCTTCCCAACTAACCCCAATGGGGGCCACAAATTCTTGGCATTCCATCTCTTAGGGCTAGGGTTTTGGTTGTTTAGGCATGTAGCTGCCACATATATTCTCAGAGATAAGTTACCATCTCCCGAGCTAGTTTATTTCAATTATGTATGTAAGCATCTTTCAGTTCTTTGATATTAATGAAATGAAGCTTTATTTCTGCTGCATCTCTATATTTATGTTTATATCTATATTCAGTTTCGTTCTTGCATAAGTCTAGATCAGTAGTATCAGAGCGATCGAATCTTTCTCTATTTTTCTTTGCATGTCCCCGATGAGGTCGGGGTATAAGGAGTTAGGGCTCAAACTAGTTGAACCTTTGCAAGACTAGCCTTGCAAACCCCGACGGCCTCCCATGGCAGAACAAAAGCAATTCGACGGAGCAGGAGATCCTTTCAAAATATTGCTCGAAGAAGCTCTCGAGCAAAAAAAGGAACATGATGATGGAGAACTTTGCCCAGCTCCTTCAACAGATGCCCACAAACAACGCATCTTCATAAAACAGCCACTTTGGAGGCACCACTCGCTTTAAGGTACAAATCAACTTTGAAATTCCCATATTTAAAGGCCAGATAGATGTAAACACCATAGATAGATGATTGAATCTGTTGGAAGGATATTTTGTGATTCATGATTAGTCCAAAGGGAAAGATTATTTTTTGCACTCCTCAAAGCCAACCCCCATGTCAAGGACTAGAGGGAAACCTACAATGAACAGAGGGATGAGAGAGAACCCTCACTGTTTTCAGCCACACCCGCTTGGAATTATTTCTGAGACGCCATCAAGAAATAATATTACCGCGTGGGCTATGAGTATAAGTACATACAATGGACTACGTTGTGAAAACAAAGGGATCAAGATGTGCATGAGCTGATGAATATTTTCCATACACTACGCACAAAGTTATGCATCAAATATTTTGAGAAACATCTGATGCTCAAGTACCGCAGTTGTTTGCACAAATACATTCATGAGGAGATGGAGTTCTTGGACATATCCTTGCTTGGTGCAACATACCGATGTTTTGTAAAGCTTGAATAAAAATTAAAGCAGAAGAAGCGAGACTTTGGATCTATGAACCTGAAGCAAAGCAAAGGAACCCCCAAGCCACAGAGAAAAGGGCAGAGTTAGGCTGTGACCCCCCATGAAAACTCCTAGAAACCGCAAGGCAAGAATAATGGGAAGGTGAAGAAAGACATTGGCAAGTGGTGTGAGTTCCATAAAACTGCCTCTCATAACACAAATGAAGTTCACGTGAAGTAGGCACTATTGGCTAAGCTAAAAAACTTAGAGATGGATGCATGCTCTAATTCAGAGTCAGAACCCAACAAGGGAAATCATATCATTGACATCGAACCCACTATAATGGTAGCCACCACCAAACTCTAAAACGCAGAACCTAAGGATCCAAAGGAGGGGAAGTGTCTCTTCCACTCGCATATATGGGTAAAGGGTTCGTCAGTACAATTCATATTTGATAATGGGAGACAAAAGAACTTGATCTTAGATGAGGTATTTATGAGATTGAAGTTTCCAATGATGTCACACCCACAGTTGTAGACCATCGGGTGGCTCCACCAAGGGTGAGATCTTTGTGTTAGCCAACAATGTTGCCTTCCTTATAGCATCAAGCCCTTTGTAGATGAGGTATTGTGTGATGTTGCTCCTCTGGAAGTCCATGATGTTTTATTAGGTCAGTCATACCTATGGAATCGTCATGTCATAGAGTTTATACCTCATTCTATTATTATTAATTTGGGTCAGGAATTGTACAGGATACCAGAGGTAACACTACCTACCACCTTTTCTTTGATCTCTGCTAAACGATGTAGTAAGATCATTTCCCAGACTAGGAAATTTGTCTTCCTTATGATTCACCCTCAGAGCAAGAGGAAGATTGTGGCCACATCCATAGCCTTTAGATGGGGCTCCTCTACATGGGAGCAGCAAATGGACAAGTTTGTGGGGGAATACAGCGACATCTTCACCTCACTCAGAGGGGAACCCTTATGCTGTCAGGTCAAGCACTACATCGATCTAACCCCAGGTGCGCCACTACCTAGTGGAGCAATCTACTGATGCTTTATTCTAGAAAATGATGAAATCAAGAGGAATATTTAGGAGTTGTTGCGGAAAAGGCACATCATGCCAAGTTAATCACCCTATGGGAGCCTGATCATGTTAATATACAAGAAGGAAAAAACCTGGAGGATTTGTATTGACTATTGGGTGCTAAATAAGATCAATGTTTGGAATAGGTACCCAATCCCATGGAATACTGACCTTCTCAACCAGCTCAAGGGGGTTAAATATTTCAGCACGATTGACATGAATTTTGGTTATCACCATGTACCAATCCAACCCTTTGATGTGTGGAAGACTACCTTCAAACCTAAGGAGGGCCTTTTCAAATGGTTGGTCATGCCTTTCAGTTTAACGAATTCTCCCGCAACCTTCATGCGGTTGATCAAAAACATCTTGCGACCCTGCACCAATTCGTTCATTATAGTCTATGTGGATGGCATATTGATGTTGAGCCAGAGTTGGGAAGAGCACATACAACATATTAAATAGGTCCTCCAAACCCTGCAACAACACAAATTTTGTGCCAATTTGGAGAAATGTACTTTTGGTATGACACAGGTTCAATATCTAAGGTACATCATTAATGAGAGGGGTGTGCATGTGGACCCAACCAAGATAAAATTTATTCGGGATTGGCCAACCCTAAACACTCTAGTAAGCTCTACAAATTTCTGGGTCTTGCCAATTTCTATCACAAGTTTGGGATGGATGCATCTTTACAAGAGTGATCCAGAATTCAACACCACCTACCAAATTCTCCTGGAAGGTAAGTAAGTTCTATACTTTCACCTCCAGGATGCATTGTTATACCACCTAGGAAACCTCTGTGATCCTTTAAGTGAGCATGCCAAGATGATTTGGGAGGCACACTACAGTCAAGTTGCTAGACATTTTGGGGAGAAAAGACAGTGGCATTGCTACAAAATTATTTTTATTATCTGAACCTTCAACACGATGTTGGGAAATACATCATATCCTGCACTGCCTCCACCATTGCCAAACCTACAATCAAGAAGAAAGGCCTATATAATCCTCTTCCTACTCCTAGTCAGCCTTGGGAATCCATCTCCATGGATTGCATGTGGGCCTTCCTTCTACCAAGCATGGCAATGACTGCCTTTTTGTGGTCATCAACATGGTCTCTAAGATGGCCATTCTCGTGGTCTACAAGAAGAACATCACGACAGAAACCACTACCAAATTCTTCTTTGAAAAAGTATGGGTAAATTTGGGATCCCATAGTCCATTATCTCATATCAGGAAAAAAAAGTTCCTAAGTACAATATGTTCAAGCCTTTGTTTTGTTGGGTTGTGTTATATTATTTCTACAACTAGCCCATGTAGTTAACCGGGAGGTTAGAAGGGAGGTCGAGCCCCCCCTTTGTTGCACCAATTTTGTAGCAGGGGGATTCACAAGGGGTTTGAGGGGTGCAGGTAACCCCACTCTGTGGGGTCTGGGGCAACGCCCCAGAAAATTTTGGTTTTGGACCCTATGTTAGGTTGGGCAGACCTACCTATGGTTTTGTGCATGATTTTCGCACATGGTTTTGGACGCGATGGTTTTCGGTCCATGGTATTGGATGCTTCGGC